>JAFEMH010002923.1:0-301579 GCA_022495995.1 Adenophora triphylla var. japonica
CTAAAATAAAACGAGTTACTTGTTGGGTTATTGCTTAAAGGAGTGACGAATTTCTTCTTAAACAACTTTGTTTGTATTTGTTGCTCTGTTTTGGGGGGAAGAATTCTAATTGGGTTTTTGGTTCTGGTTTATCCGTGATGCTCCCTTTATTTCATTAAACTAGTTCATAGCCCGTCAAAATTCGATGGGAATAATAAAGCTAATCAATCAAGAAAAACTGACGCAAAGCATTTTCAGAGAGAGAGAGAGAGAGAGAGAGTCTTAAAACTATAGTACAGAATTAAACTTGGGACCTCTTCAACAACCAACTGGAAACATCTATTAAAATAATCAAGTAATTTTATGAGGGTCTCATTCATTCAATTCTTTAAAATCAAACCATCTATTAAGGAAGTTTGGGAATGGAATGATAAATGTCATCTATATCTTATTAAAACCAACTGCAGCGGTGTATGTGGCTACGTCATCATTGACGCCACCGCTGCCATCTAAATCATTATCAGACCCTTGAATTTATATTTCTTGAGGGTGTGAGTTCTCAGGCATAACCTCTGCTTCATTCTCATTGAAATGCTCCTCAGCCATTTTCTGGAAAAGCAAACCAACTTAAGTGTGTGCAAAAGTATACACTATATCACAACAACCACACAACCACAAATATATACAATTCGCAAGCATGTACACTTGCATACACCAACAAAAATATCCTTTTAACGGCCTACAATACACAAACAAAAAAAAAGACTTTTGATATTTGGAAAAAGCATAACATAATTATTACCGGAACGGGTGTTCATGTGAAGTAGCACATACTATTCAGTAAAAGCAAGATCAGGCAGTGACAATAATCTTGCAAGACAATTGACAAGCAATGATAGTTAACATAATACTTGCATATTTACCTCTCCCAAAACCTTTGAACCGAATGAGAAGAAAAGAAGAGATATCGTTTGGGCTCACCCAAGCTTCTTGCGCCACCTCAAACAGGCAATTCCATAGAAAGCGCGCTAAAATTCTCCCTTCACCAGTTCACATTTTCATTAAAAGCTTAAATGCACTAATTGGCCTACTATGAGACTATAAATGGCTGCATAAATACAAAAATTTGATTTAACAGGGACGTAACAAAATAGGTAGAAATGAAATAATCTAATCCAGGCTTCTATTTCTTTTTCTCTGAAAGACATAATTTAGAGCCATTTATTCAAAAGTCCAAAGGAGAAAATTTGAAAATCGAGAAAAATAAAATAAAATGGTCAAATACTCTTTGGGATTGATATTCACTTAGACCCATGGCTCTATTTTTATACGCCACCCTCATTCACGCAAAAAAACTGATTAGAATACTAATAATCTAATCCAGGCTTCTATTTCGTTTACTATGTTTCAACTTGAATCAACATAGTAAACGATTACATAAGACAATATGACCCCTCAGTTAGCTAGTAGCTGGAAATGTTGGAATCAAATCAAGATATCTGCTACTTTCTCTGTCTTTCGAAAGCAAGTATATCACTATAGAGGCTATGGATGCATCCGGTGCAACTTTTCTGTCTTTCATTTTCTGAAGTAGCATAATCACCTCAGGAGCTTTATTTGCATGACACAATCTTTGCATAAGTGTATTAAATGTGACAACATTTGGGACGCAACCCTTTTCTTCCATTTTCAAAAGCAAATATTTTGCCTTGTCTAAATGTCCTACTATACAGAACCCATTGATCATGATTGAATAAGTTACGACAGTTGGCACTAAGCCTTTCTGAGACAATTTCATAAATAGATCCCAAGCTGTTTCAACCTTTCCATCTTTACACAGTCCATCCATAATACAGTTAAAAGCTTTAATGCCAAAGTCAAATTCATTGTTTTTGAGCCTTTGAAACAATTCTATGGCCTCTGAAACACGATAGTTCTTACAAAGCCCATCTAGGAATATGTTATAAGTAATATGATTTGGCTTTAGACCACTTGCATGCAGTTCACCAAACAATTTCTGTGCATCCACAACTTTACCTACCTGGAAAAGACCTGTTAATAAGGTGTTGTAAGAACAATACAATTTAAACAACAGCAGAACCATAAGTTGGTGACTGGAGAAGAACTTCAGGATACAAAGTATGAGTGCAACACTGCATCATGAAAACATCTTGGCAGCTGAGCATAAGGATTATGGAAGATACAATATATACAATCACCCATTCCTATGAATCAAGAATTCATTCTGCAGAATGTATAAAGCTCAGAGGTTTATAATGTAAACAGAGTTACAAAACCAAAATCTTTCTCCTGCTGCTCCACATCAAATTCAATGCATATAATTCAAAGGCAATTGATTGAATACTGATTGAGTAATAACAGAGTTACAGAGTAACAAAACCAAAATCTGTAACAAAACCAAAAGAAAGATTAGGGAATACAGAGTATTAAGAAACAATTTCATTCACAAAAGAAAGAGTGGGGAATACAGAGCTTTATGCCTGCTGCTCCACATCAAATACCAGCCATTTGAAGCAGAAAATTGCATATGTATGGTATATAAAGTACATCTTACGAAGTATTAAGAAACAATTTCATTCACAATTTTAAAACATTACCAAAACAAAGATGAAATGCAAGACTGCAAAAAACAAAAGATAATGCAAAAAAAAAATAGCAGCTCATAATGTAGTAGTACAGTTCAAACCTAAAAATTGAATTGCATCATCAAATGCTAGAATCTGTACTGCTATCTTCCACACAGATAGTTCATATATTTTCCCTATTATATTTTCTGGTGAAAATAAGGCAAACATGGAGCCTAAAAATTTAGGACTGTATCTGTAACCCCAACAATCTCCAGAAAACAAACTAAATTAAATCTTTAACATCATGGCAAAATGGAGAGTTTCAATGCCAGCCATAACTGTTTCTACAAACAATAAGGTAAATTGAACATTTTAGCAATTAACAACAGCAATGCTGGTATCGATAAACAGCATGGCGTAGATGTAACTAACACTCGTGTTTTCTGTTTTACATCCACTTTTCTTTATCTCCCTCGCTTGTCCTTCTCCATTTTTTCAGCAAAGCTAACTTCAATCTCCCCGAGAGCCGCTACTACTTGCATAAGTTTTCTTCCTACTATATTTCTGTAAAAAAAAATAAACAGTCATAACCGTATCATCTACACAACGTGGTGGCATTTTCCTGGCATATCAAATCAGTTATATCGTTCTCATTATCACTTAAAAAAAAAATCCCCAAAAGTCAGTGTCAGTGTACAAAGTATTGCCTAGAATAATCAAGTTACTGAGAAGTAGCAGTTGGAAACCTTGGTTTCTAGGTTTCGTCATGTAGAAATTACAACCTTAACCGTGACTTTCTAAACACCACAATTGATGAAGCCTAGAAACAGCAGTTTCCAACTGTGACTTTTTGGTTATTTTGGGCATTACTTTCTCTCCACAGTGACATTTTGAGATAGAGTTCCATTTATATATTGTATATGCTAATATATGGAGAGAGATGGGTCGGTGGACTCTTGGACACCTTCCACTCCCTATTGATCTCTCCTCTGTCTACAATTCCAGTTGTATCTATGCTAATATTATTCAAAGAACTTACTAAAATTTATATGTAATTGATTAATAATTCCTGAATGTAAATTAGAAAACTACTAATAAATCATTAATTAGTTAATTTCAAGGGGGTGAGTAGGAGGGGAGAGAGGTTAATGGGATAGAGACAGAAAGAGCCCATCCATTCTCAATAATCAGTAAGCCTAAGGAAATAATGTGATGTCAGTAGATAAGAAAATTGTTAAGTGATAATATATAAGATGACTTACCTGCTTTCCAATGTTGAATGGGACGTATTTGCATTTGATCATGTGCATAATTTGGCGCTTCATGGTGAGGGCAAATAGAACAAACCAGTAACATAGTAATATTGGACAAAACACAGGCACATCAAATATTGAGAAGAAGGTCATTAGAAATGCTACACAGAAAGCCTTTGTTATGGCATACCTGAAACCACCACAAAACACCATGAGAAGTGAAAGCAACAAAAAACAAAAACCAACTATAAGCTGAAATGAGTAGCATATGAAAATTTTTGGTCAGTAGTGTTATATACAGAGACATCTACAAGTTAGCACATCCAGATTGTTCCAACATGCATAGGATTCCCAAGCCAATAACAATAACAACAGAGCCTTAGTCCCAAAATAAATTGACATTCAAAAATTGTAATACTCTATCCGTCCCTAAATGAATTAATGCAACTATGAAAGTTCATAAATTTTGGATTATCTCATAATTTGTGAAAAACTTCTTTATAGACCACATTAGTAGTAACCTCGTTCGTTTCACCATCCTTTTCCCAAATCAAAACTTTGAGCCCATTTTTGCTTGTAACTCTCGAGATTGCCACATACAACTGCCCGTGACTGAATACAGGTCGAGGAAGGTAAAGCCCAACATGAGAAAGTGACTGTCCCTGACTCTTATTTATAGTCATAGCAAAGCAAACATTTAATGGGAACTGCCTACGTTGGAATTTAACAGGAAATTTTATCATATCTGACGGGCTCAACATCATTCTGGACACAAACACCTTCATTCCTTTATTCTTTCCTGAAAGCATTCTTGCTTCAACTATATGTTTTTCCAGATTTTTAACGATCATTCTCATTCCGTTGCATAATTTTGAAGCTTGATCAATGTTTCTGAGTAGCATCACTATACATCTAACCTTCAGACGTATGGAATGGTTCGGCAATCATGAGCATTTAATCGTATTAAGAAACTCAACAGAAAATACATCTCGTGGCCAGCAATATCTCCGTCCTCCTTGCTGATGCTATCAGAACTCATATACAACACTTCATCACCGGGCAACATCGACATCACATAATCATTAATAGTATCTACTATCTCATTAGTTGGTGCCAAAATTGCTCTATCCTTAAAAAAATCCATCAATGCGCATATTGTGTAATATGTCAGGATACGTGTTTTCAACGATGGTTGCAATAGGATCAGTTGTATCTCTTATCAAAATATCATCGGGTAACTTAATGTCAACTACTCCATCATTTTCTTCACCAACATCCCCATATCCTACCCGTAATATCCATTCAGCAAAATTTTTGATCTCTAGAACATCAGAAGAAGAAGAGGAACGTACCTACATTTAGGCAATGAATGAGATGAAACATTTAGTTTCTGCAACAGGGAAATGTAATATGTAAAGAGTTTTTAATTAGATCATTTACCTGCAATCTCATGTTTTTTGTCAATTTTAGGACCTCACACGAATTCCAAAGTTTAGATGAACTGATGGCAGCATGTACAATATCATGTCGGCTTCCTTTAGGCACAACAGGAAATATTTGCCTGAAATCTCCACCAAAAACAACAACTAATCCACCAAAGGGCTTATCAGAGCAACGACAATCATGAGTACGCATAATATCCCTCAAGCTCCGATCAAGGGCCTCAAAGCAGTGCTTGTGGGCTATCGGAGCCTAATCCCAAATTATCAGCTTCATTTTCTTTAGGACACCACACAAAATCAGAACCTAGCTTAATCTTGCTGCAAGTTGAGCTTTCATCGACTTGTATGGGTATGCCAAATCTAGAGTGAGCAGTCCTACCCCTCGGAAGTAGCAACGAAACTATACTGCTAGAAGCCACCGGAAGAACTATATCCCTCCTACTTCGCAAGGCAGAGCACAATGTCTTCCATATGAAAGTCTTCCCCGTGCCACCATACCCATACAAAAAGAAAACTCCACCATCTCTTCTATCAATAGCCATCATGATCTTTTCATAAACCATCCTTTGTTCTTCAGTCAAACATTTATGTAATCTAGAGTGCTCAGCCTTCATCTCCTCAACATCATACGACATTTCATCCAATATTAGCATATTCTCCGCATCAGAAATTACAGAATTGCTTGGTTGAGGCATATCTTTAAAATTTTGTAGACCGCTGCAATTCGCTGCCAATAACTTATCAATCTCAGCCAATGCACAATTTTTAAATTGCTCTTCACTAAGTGTCAAACCTATGTATAATAAAATAGATTGACATTAAAATGAAAAATGATAAAAAATGATTAACTAAATACTCCCTCCGTCCCAGCAGAAGTGAAACTTTGAGAAAACTTGATCAAACTTTAACCACTAATGTAAATACAATATAATCCCTCAATAACAAAATAGAAAGTAGGATTCTTACTTTGGGATGTTTTTTCAGGAAAAATTTGCTCTTGATCTATTAACTGTTAGTCAAAGTTTGATCAATTTTACCAAAAGTGTGCCTTCTTCTAGGACGGAGGGAGTATAGTTGAAAAACTAATCAATAGAATAAAAGATTGACCAAGATTATTAGTCAATGTATGATTTAACATAATAAAATATTTACCAGTATTGTTAAAATTCTTTTGATGCTTGTAGTTGACATCATCTGACAGAACTTGCCAAGTTTGATTCCAAACATCTTGTGGCCTCGACATACTATTAGATAATAGTAGCATCGCAAAATGTCTTCGTAGATAATCCGGTGACCCCCGTTGACTTGCTTCTTTTATTCCATCAACATACTCCTTATCATCGTCTAACAATCCTAGTGCATAACACGCTTTTTTGTAATCACCGTGCACTATATTATTTACAATTCTCAAATCATCGTAACACGTAGCACCAGCAATGTGATTTAACATCAGCCTCAAATAGTAGATATCGCCTGAATTGATGGGGACATGATAAATTCATCCAATTGATGTGCCTCTCCTTCTAGGACGACATTCTCGCTTTGACTTATCCCAAACAAAATGATGCAGAAATTCGTAATACTTGTACTGTTGAGCCTCTGGATTCTCACGATTGATCTTCATCCACTGTAAAAATTGTGATTGGCCAATAGTAGGCTTACCCACAACATCCGTAAGATAATCGCCATCTCTAAAAGGAATGGTTTGGTCTCCCTCTAAATGGAAAGATAAGCGCTCTACAGCGGGTGTCCTGTAATGGATATCAAATACAAATATTCTCCACATCGCTTCACATGCAGAGACATATCGACAATCGATATACCTTTTAATTTCATCATTCACTTCAAAACCTACCCCTATTCTGTCACTTCCCTTGCTGATATACTTGAATAAGTACTTTATTGATTTGCTTTGATTACAGTATTCAACGTTGATGTGAGCTTGGTACTTCAACAACAGCTATGGATTATAAGGCACAAAATACCTATTATCAAGGAAAACTCCGTTTTTGTCTACATTTGCCCCAGTGTCTCTCCTCCAGTAAACATAATATTCGTTCTTGTCAACGGAAGTGCCTTCATTAAAGCTTTTGGGGAAGTTCTTCGTGCATCTTTTGTTATCCATGCAAGGAGATTTTAGGTTAGCAACACCACAAGGACCATGCACCATATATTCTTTCATGGCCTCGTACAATTCCGGATCAGTTTCTTTATCGAGGATCTCAGCACTTATACACTTGTCGACATCCTCAGCGATTAGTGCTTGGTCTTTACTTTTGAGAAAAAGAAGAATATGAGCATGGGGAAGACCTCGTTTTTTAAACTCCACCGTCTAAACAAGTGTATAAAATAAAAAAGGTGCATAATTAAAATTATTGTACCAAAAAATAAAATATGTGGTTTAGTTATTATATATAGCATCCGTCCTACTATAATTTGTAATTTTGATCAAGTTAACCAAAATTATCAAAAAAATGTAGGACAAATGGATAAAACAATTATATTAACAAACGATATTCAACTACAACACAGATATATTGTGAAAGGATTACTTACGCGCATTAGGGTCGCCAAAAATTTTCTTTTCCTTCAAATCCTTTACCAATTCATCAAGCTTCAACTTAAAAACCCTACATAGAATATCAGCCCTATCTTCCTGTCTTCGCCCCTCCTTCTGAACAAATCTTGTAATTTCTGGCCACTTTGAATTGCAGGCAAACATGATAAAGAGTGATGGATATCCTGTCCACCTGCAAATAGCTAATGCATCTTGGAAATTCTGAGTCATCCATCACTGTCCACCGGTGTATGTTGACGGCAAAACAACTCGTCTACCCGCAGACGATGGATCAGTATCTTCTCTTGAAACTGCATCTGTAAGTTTCCTATAAGATTCGACCCTAAGAGCGGGTTGATTATGACGAATCCACTGAAGCCTCTGTGTGTCCATCATTATATACACATCAACCATAAACTACTGCAGTAGTCTTCCACTTCTCATAAGTTTGTGTCCTTCTGCAGACCTCTCCTGTAGTCGGAATGATAAGAACTCTTTCAAAGAAAGATTGGGTAGCTTTGACATTGAAGGCATATTTCTAGGAATATCGGTATAGAACCCATCTTCCCCATAAACAAACAGCAGCGGGTACTGAAGAGGAAGATAACATGGGTTGAACTCGTGTATTTGTTTAAAGTCACCACACCGCTTTTCAACTATAATGTCTCTTACATCAGGTGTATCTTGAATATCACCCTCGATAAGAGCTGATGTTAGAACATGGATTAATAATATGTGTTATTTAATTCCATATGTTATAATCATTTAATAATGTTAAAGTATAGACCAAATATGTAGAATTCCATTAGGTGTAAGTACCATTAAATGATGGGCATAATGGTAACTTCACACCATCATCTTTATGAAAGGGTGTAGTCCCTAAATGAAGTGCCCCTTCTCTATCTATATAAAGGCTATCCATCAGCCATTTAGAGACACTTAACATCATTTACAATTCAGTCAAAACATTCTTCATTCATCTAAGAAGAACAAGTGTGGGCACTATCATTTAGAAGTAATATCTCCCTACTCTCTTCTTTCATTCAAGAACAAGATCAAGAACACAATCATGGATTCTTCAGGTACACGCTTCCGTCTTCATCTTCCTCTCATTCTTAATCTAGTTGTGAGTCGGTTCATGGTTTGATGGATCATTATGTTCCAACAATTGGTATCAGAGCCTACTCATATACTAGATTGAGTTTGAAAATATTATAGAGCCTTGTGCTTTAATTTAATTCATATTTGTAATCCTTGTGTGATTTCATTTGATTTTTTTCTTGTTCGTGATACTCATCTTGTCTAAGAGTATCATATTCATAACTTCATTCTATTTCTGATTTTTTTGGTTTTACTCAAAAGGCTTTCAACCCTTAATGTAAGATTATCCCATTTTTTGAACATATCCACCATCCTTGGATGCGTTGTGAGTTTGTTCATATGCATAGCCACACATTTTTTAAATGTGTTTTGAGTATGCGGATCTACTTACTTTGGTTGAAAATTGAGTCACCATTAAATTAAGAACTTCATCCAATTTCTGGAAATAATGGTAAAATCAAGAGGCACAATGGTTCATACAAGATTATCCCAAGATTCATACTCGATGTCCTGGCAAAGGGCCTGGCACCCTCCGAGGGCGCGGGCCTAGCCGACGTGTAGACTGGTATCGGACCATAAAGGGGGGTGCGGGGGGCTACGCCCCCCGTGGTATGGTATGGCTCTCTTTATTTGGTTCAAAACTGTTCATAAAAGGGTGTTAAAAATGGTGACTTTTCGTCAAATCTGGGCATTGGGCACATGGGCGGTCGCCCATCTTGATCTGGGCGGTCGCCCATGTGTACAGCAACTTCAATGTCTGTGGAAATGCAGCTTGGGCGGTCGCCCATCTTGACCTGGGCGGTCGCCCATGTGTACAGCGACTTGAATATTTGTGGAATTGAAGCTTGGGCGGTCGCCCACCTTGACCTGAGCGACCGCCCATGTATGCAGAAGCTTAAATGTTTATAGAACTACACCCTTTTGGTCATTCGTGCCCTTTTGGTCATTTGAGATAATTTATTAATAAATTATAGTATCTGGACACCAGTCGCGCTTCAGCGGTTCTTAGAGTTATCAAACTTTAAGAATTGAGGGGTAGAACAAAAGGATATTGTCTTTTATTAATAAATTTCGTTTGTTTCTTTACCATTTAAAATTTTCAGAAATTACCTTAAAGTCTTAAGTGCCCTAAAGTATGATTAATTATATGCTTAAACAAATTTATTCATTGTTTAAATAATATTGTTGCCAAAGCAATTTATGTTATTTAAATACAAATTTGTTAAAGTGATGAATGTAAATATTGATATGTGATAACATGTTTGTTTCCCAAAGGAGACCTTGTTATTGACTAAGTGTTTACATTCATAGGTTAATAATTGAACTAAACTTTTGGTCATTTTAAATGCTGTGAACCATCCCAAAGGAAGGCGGGTGTTTAAAGTGAATTTTTTAAATTCTTTATTGCCGGGTAACAAGTACCTTAAACTTTAGGACATTTTTTATACTTGAACCAGCCCAAAGGAAGGCAACTATTTAAAAAATGTATTGTTTGAATTATTTGTTCACCCTAAGATAAATCAAATTGTGAGTAAATTCGCAATCCAAAGATTAGTCTTGATATCATGTTGATTATCTTTATTTGGATGGAATTCATTTGATATAATTAATCATTATGTAGTTTCTTATATATGTTTTGTTTCATTCTTGTTTTTCTCCTTCAGATTTGATTAATGCTTCATCCATAACTACTGCTATAAATGATGTACCTTTGCTTACTGGGACTAAACTTAAAACTTGGAAAAATAATATAATGATGATCTTAGGCAATATGGACATCGATCACGCATTAGGGTAATCAAGTCCCGCTGCTCTCACTAAAGGAAATACCGTTATAGAACGGAAAAATGTAGAGCAATGGGAACGCTCCAACCACGTGAGTCTAATGATCATGGAAAACGCAGTTTCAGAGACATTTTTGGACAATGTCTCTGAGATCGAAAATGCTAAATTTTTCCCTTGAATTCTTGTGGAAACTTGTTTCCATTCGGTACAAGGGTGAGGAAAATCTTTGGGAGTACATTATTGAATTATTTCATCTTTCGATCAAACTAAAAGCACTTAAGTTAGAGATTTTGGAAGATTTGCTCGTGCACTTAGTTTTGATCTATCTTCCTCCTCAATTTGGTCCTTTTGAGGTGACCTATAAATTTCGAAAGTACAAGTGGAATATTAATGGATTACTTTCACATATGACATTAGAGGAAGATAGGATGAAATATCTTAAATTAGAAAATACTCACTCAACATTTACTTCTTCTCGTGGGAATAAGAGAAGAGGGAAGGAAATTGCGGTTGCAAGTAAGAAGCATAAGGGATCATTTAAGGATCATAAAGTCAAGAAATGCTTCTTTTGCAAGGACCTTACTCGCATGAAGAACGACTACCATAAGTATCGCGAATGGTGAATTCAGGATGGTATGTCATTTGGTCTTGTTTGTACTAAGGAAAATTTGGTTTCAATTCCTTAATATACATAGTGGTTGTATTTGGTGCAACAACTCACATTAGTTCATGTATGCAGGGTTACCTGAATTATCGAATCCCCAGTGAAGATGAGAAATACATCTATATGGAAGCTGGAAATTCGGTTGAAGTTATAGGCATAGGGACTTTTAGATTAATGATAAGTACTAGCTATTATTTTGTATTAAATAATACATTCATTGTACCATCTTTTGATGAAATTTAATATCTATCACAATTTTGGACAAGGAAGGTTACTCTTGTTCTTTTGGAAATAATAAATGTGATCTTTATTTTAAATTCCAAAATTTGTCGGTACTAGTACTTTGTCATATATCGATAATCTTTATTTACTTGACACAATCAAGAAAATGAATGAGTCCGATAATAATGAAACCAAAACTAAAGGCACTAAGCAAAATTTATCAAGTGAAAATTCTTGCATTCTATGGCATAGGCGTTTGGGTCATATCTCCAAAGGGAGAATTGATAAAGCTTATGTCGGAGGGAATCCTAAAAACAACTTGATACTCCGGATAAAACTTTTGTATTAAGTGTTTTGAAAAATAAATAAATTTACAAACATTAAATGAAATAGAATTTTGAGAGTATCAAACGTCTTGGAACTAATTCATATGGACATTTGTGGACCATTCATTAACCCTTCATGGAATGGTCAACAATATTTCATTACGTTCATGGATGATTACTCTCATTATGGATACATTATTTTCTTCATGTAAAGTTTCAATCATTGGTCGTTTTCAAGTCTTTTAAGGCATAAGAAAGACTATTTAGAACGTTAAATCCGATCATGGTAGTGAAAACTACGGACGGTATAACGTATTGGGTGAATAACGTTCGGGTCCTTTATATTCGCTATTTTGAAGAGTGTAGGATTGTCCCTCACTACACCATGCCGGGTAAACCTAGCAGAGTATATTGGAGAGACATAAATCCTTAAGGATATGGTAAGAAGTATGTTTTCTTGTACTTCTTTACCTCACTCATTATGTGCGAAGCATTAAAAACCGCAGCTTATATTCTCAATGGAGCACATTCAAAAGCTACCGACAAAACCCCTTATGAGTTATGGACGAATAAGAAACCGTCCTTAAATCATCTTCATGTATGGGGTGTCCAGCAGATGCTAGACCTTATAGGCCTAATGAGGGCAAACTGGACCTTAATACTGTTAGTAGCTATTTTGTAGGGTATGCCGAGAGATCTAGGGGATATAAATTTTATGACCCGAAAAATAGAACATTTTTCGAGATTGGCAGTGTTAGGTTCCTTGAGGATGTTGAATTTAGTGGGAGAAATAGTAATGATTTTGAATTTGAAGAGTTAGAGGAACCACTCTTTATTCCTCAAACTTTAGTTCCTGTTGAAAATCAAGTAATTGTACCTGAAATTCAACAAAAAACATACAATTCAAAATAATATAGAGACTCCCGTAAATAACGGACAACATGAAAATGTTGGACATAATGAAATTCAACAACCTCAAAATGAGGATGAACCGGTGCTCTTAAGGAGATCTACTAGAGAAAGAAGAAGTGTTATTCCGGATATTTATGATATGTATCTTGCGGAGAATTAGGACACCTTAGGTTTAGTGGGAGATGATCTAATCACCTTCCATAAAGCCATTAATAGTCCTAATTCTCATAAGTGGATCAATGCCATCAATGAGGAGTGAAAATCAATGAAAGACAATGACATTTGGATCTTGTCCCATTACCTGAAGGTGTAAAACCTATTGGTTATAAATTGATATTTAAAACCAAAAGTGATTAGCAAGGTAATATGGAAAGATATAAGGCACGTCTTGTTGCTAATGTATTTACTCAAAAGGAAGACATTGATTATAAAGAAACATTTTTTCCGATATTTTCTAAAACATCGTTTATGATCATTATGGCATTAGTGGCACATTATTATCTTGAGCTTCATCAAATGGATGTTAAGACAGCTTTTCTCAATGGCGACATTGAGGAAACTATCTATATGAAGAAACCAGAAATGGTGACTAATTCGGATCAAACTAGTCAACTGGTTTGTAAACTTAAGAAATCCATTTATGGGCTTAAGCAAGCATCTCATCAATGGTACTTAAAATTTAACCAAGTTATTCTTTCATTTGGCTTTGAAATGAATCTTGGTGAAGATTGTGTGTACCATAAGTTCAGTGGGAGTAGATTTATTATTTTGGTCTTATATGTGGATGATATTTGGATGATATTTTTCTTGCTAGTAATGATAAGGACTTTCTAAAAGAAACTAAGAAATTTTCTCAAACAAATTTGAGATGAAAGATCTTGGTAAGGCATCTTTTGTATTAGAAATCCAAATTCATCGTGATCATTCCCGAGGTATTTTGATTATCACAAAATAGCTATATAGAGAAGGTATTACAAAGGTTTAGCATGGAAAATTGTAAACCACATGACACCCTGTCTCTAAGGGAGATAAATTCAGTTTAAAGTAATGTCCTAAAATTAATTTTAATCTAAGTATATGGAAAATATCCCTTATGCACCGGCAGTAGGAAGCTTAATGTATGCGCAAGTCTGTACTCATACAGACCTTGTATTTATTATTGGGATGCTTGGTCAATACCAAAGCAATTCGGAAAGAAGAACATTAAGTCGCATCCAAAAGAATGATGAAGTACCTATAAAACATTAAACTACATGCTTATGTATATAAAATCGGATCATTTTGAGATCATTAAGTATTCCGATTATGTTTTAGTGGATGCAAAGATGTCGAAAGACATCATATGGTTATGTCTCTTGTTGAAGAGAAATAAGTATAAAATGAACAAATAGATATACAACTTATAGGTTCAAACTCCATGTTATTGGATCCATTTTGTAAAGCGTAATCTCTTTTGATGTTTCACGAGCATACTGCTCATATGGGTGAAACAATTTTTGATAATGCTTAAATCAGTGGGAGTTTGTGTTGTTTTCTATTTCTTTGTGTTGTTTTATATTGATCTCATTTGGTTAAGTAGGACTAGTTGGAGAATATATATATGCCTTCTTCATATATATTCATTAATATTCCATGCTACATATCTTTACTTAATCTATGTCATTTAGTTGGATATATATATGTGATTAATGTGGGTTTAGTTGCGAATCAATTACAACGACTGCCCCTTTAGTCCCTATACTTATAAGACTAATGGACGGGATTGTATTGGATGACAATAAACATGCACATAAGGGTTGTCGTTCATATTATAAATGATTTAAGGAATTTATTTAGTAAAAGATACATATTAATATTAATCCAAGTGGGAGATTGTTAGAACATGGATTAATAATATGTGTTATTTAATTCCATATGTTATAATCATTTAATAATGTTAAAGTATAGACCAAATATGTAGAATTCCATTAGGTGTAAGTACCATTAAATGATGGGCGTAATGGTAGCTTCACACCATCATCTTTATGAAAGGGTGTAGTCCCTAAATGAAGTGCCCCTTCTCTATCTATATAAAGGCTATCCATCAGCCATTTAGAGACACTTAACATCATTTACAATTCAGTCAAAACATTCTTCATTCATCTAAGAAGAACAAGTGTGGGCACTATCATTTAGAAGTACTATCTCCCTACTCTCTTCTTTCATTCAAGAACAAGATCAAGAACACAATCATGGATTCTTCAGGTACACGCTTCCGTCTTCATCTTCCTCTCATTCTTAATCTAGTTGTGAGTCGGTTCATGGTTTGATGGATTATTATGTTCCAACAGCTGCCACTTCAGAAGTTGTTGGCAACTTATACGTTCTTCCATCCTTAGATCGCATTCCTATCAGTCGAAGCTTTACGTCACTCGAACCTCTCAAAGAAATACGCTCTGCAGCTGTTCTGTAAATCTTTATTTTTCTTAAGTCCGCTACAATCGAGTAGTCAAATTCTGAACTTCTCTGTTTACTGTAAATTATATGCGCAAGCAATATATAATTAGTCGATATAATAACACGAAATATATAGACAAAGTACGAATGATAAAGTACATTATGAAAGAAACATACCTGACAGCTTTTATTCTATTATCAACTTCGTTTTCAGTGTCATAAATATAGAGTTGGGAGAATTGTGGCGGAGCTCCTTCATTGGGAAACAATGATCCAATTCGATGAACATTCTGACCTCCCATCTTAAATGCATAAGGGCCTCTTCCTTGATTTACGGTCTTATCAATCGTCCCACACATTGATGTAAATGCGTACATCATGTTGTAAGCACGTATGTTATCCATAAAATTTTTGCTTTTTTCGTGCATTTTATCTAGGTGATCACGCAACAACTCGGGCGGATGTTGCAAGAGTGGAAGTTGTACTTGCCCATGCATGCAACATAATGAGAATTTTGGATTTGTCATTTGCTTGTTCTTTGGGGTCCTCTCTTCGTACCAAAATAAAGCATGGCAATGTTCGCATTCATAATTTGTATCTCCAATATCCCAATAACCTGGATATGTAAAATAATCTAAAATGTACTTGACCTTTTTCTAAAGAAATAAGTATTCAATGTATTGTGTTTCACTATATAGGTAAAATACTATTAAGTGAAATCTTATTCGCAAATAAAAATCTAAACCATACCTGTGCTTGGTTGTGCAATCTCCTTCATTTTTTTCCTATTACATCGTGATGTTCTCGACTTATATTCATCGTTTGTTGGCAAGTCATTTTGTGATTCTATCATTCCTGAATTCAGAAAAAACTTCAGAGATATGTTATGCTATGATATGAATTATAAAATAATAAATCAGGAAAGCTTTAAAAAATATATCAATAGTGAAAAAGGTGATTTATGATTGATTTCAAGTACATGTATCCAAGCGATTAAGCATGTTATTTTTCTCATTTACTTGATGTTGAATATTTTCATTTAAGTCTTCAAAATTCAAGTTTCTGTTGAGAGAATGAAAGACTCGATTACTCTTAAATGGCCTACCAGGTCTTCTTAGTTCAAGACTTGTTGGATTAGTACTTAGCTGCAATAAAGAAAATGTGTAATGATAATGAGTAATGCTATACCAATTTTTATATAAAAAATATTAAAAAACACACAACCATTTGTAATATTATGTCTCAAAAATGTGTGATATGTAATAGCGAAATAGGAGGATAGTTCCATAACAAAATAAGTACGGACAGCTTAAAAAACTATTTAAAATAGAAAAATGATCATTTTTGAATTTTATTTGTACCTGTATCCATGCGAGTAAGTGGGGCATTGCTGAAATTTAGTTGATGTTGAATTTCAGAATTGAAGGGATCAAGATTCATGCATTTGTTGAGGGATTTCAAAACTCCAACACTTTGGCTAATTCGCCTACCAAGCTTTCTTTTTTCCATGTTTTTTGGGGCTAATACATGACGCACATTCTCATCAACCAAAGGATAATTGTTTTCAGTTCCTTGATGTCGATTCTCAGAATTAGAGCGATCAATATCCAGTCTTCTTTTAAGAGATTGTAAACCCCCTAAGCTTTGACCAACCGACATACCACGACTTATAAACTCTAGGCTTGTTGGATTAGTACCTATTGGTGTGGTAGCTACTGATAGAACAAAAAAAGATTATTGATGATTAGTGATGATAAAACAAATTTTATTATATAAAATAATTGAAAATGCACATGTAATATTCTTACCATTTGTAAGATTATATGAAGGGAATATTGGTCGTATTAAATGACTATCAGTAGGTGTCATTAGTTGACTTCCACCTGCGGATAAAAAAAAGTGAACAGAGAGATTATATTTCAAAACGCATTCAAGCTTATTCACCAATTTCATATATGATTGATAAAATGTTAGATTAAAACTATATAGAAAACATACGATTAGAAATGCCAGACAATGCCTCTCTTTGGGGCTCAACTGAGATTATCAGATGCTTTGCCATCTCCTCAATTTTCTGTTGCTTTTGCTTTTTGCCAAATGCTTTGTTCATTTTGTTTCTAGAAACAACACACAAAGAATGAAGTGTGTTGCATTATAAGAAAATATTGAAAGTAAAGATAAATAGCTTTTTTAAAGTTCCCCTTAATTAGAAAATAAAGTGGTTATCCTAAGTGAACTAAAACTCCATTTGTAAAGAAACTTCTCACATTATGTACGGAGTGAGTATTATATAGGAGGGTGATTCCAGTAAGTATGACAAAAGTTTGGGGTAGTATGTACGTATCAAAACTGAACTCCCAGTGTTAAAATTTTAAATTTCTAGAAAAGTAGTTAACTGAATAATTATTAGGAATTTTTTTGTAACTGATCAAACAGTTGAATAAGGAGGATGCGTATTGTTGCTTGTAAAAAGAAGTCTAAGAATAGTTTGAGAACAAAATTTTAAGGATGTACAATTATAGGGAAAAAAATCAACATATTTTCTTACCTCTTTCTCTATCAGAATAAACTTAACATTAGTAGGCAACTTCAATGTGTTCTTTCATGGACCGGGCCTGTTCTGTACATTGCTAACCAATGACCAATTTGATCTTCCATCGATATAATACTGAAAAGAGATGGAAATTATCATTTGATTCATTGGGTGAACTTGTACATGATAAGTTTGCAAATGAAAAGAAGATCAAGTAACCAACTAAGATTAATCATTTCATCATGACAGAGTGACAGCAAATAAGTGCACATTCCAATTTTGTACTACCTCCGTCCCAATGAATGTCTAAAATGGTCCAAATTTACTTTTGATCTAGAGCAAATTGGAGATAGTACGTACATTTATTTTGAGTCGGAGGGAGTAGAAATTATAATATAACCCATTCCCAATTGATCAGAGTACAGTAGAAGGAGAGACAATCTCTTTCAGCCATTTAATCAAACAGTTCAAAAGCATAAAAACATCTCATATTCAACAATATTTGATATAAGATATTATGGAATTTCAATTTCAACAACAATTGTACCTAGCCAAATGCAATGATAAGAAATTAATATTGACAGACAAAGAGCCCGATTGACGAAAAGAATGAAGCTAACGTTACTGCCTAAAGTAATTTCAATCTCAAAATTTATTAGTATCATTAGGGTTCAAATTCAAAACCTTTATGATGTGATGTGAATATGTAGAGTTTTGAAGAAATAAAATAGGCGAACCTGGACTGAAGTCGTTGCAATCTCAAAATTTATGCCGGTAAATTGATTAAGTAGTTAAATTGAATTATGGAACGAAGGCAAGGGAAGGATTAGGGGTGGAAGGAGTTCTTGGATTGTTAGAGTTTAGAAAGTTGGGGTTATTTGTGGGTGTTATAGAGGCTTTGACATTTGATAATTAGGGATGCTACGTGGTTCGAGATTGATTTGGGACAGATTTTGGTATTGCATGGATTAAGTTTTCTGCTGATTTTTGGATGCTGTTTGCTGGCTGCTTGGGACTGATTTACATGGCACGGCCATGTCATTTTGCTTGCTCGCCTGTGCAACTGAAGGATTCTCAAGAGTGGATTTTCTGTTTTCTTGGAGCGTTCGCTCAAAATTTTTTGGTGCATCTGCTCCCCTAGAGGATTGGCTGGGGTAATGAATTATACCCCTAAAAAATTACACAAACCCCCCTGAAAAAATATTAAAAAACAAACCTATATAACACCTATATAGCACACATTTACAAACCTCACCCCTCCTGGAATGATTCGCCCGCAATTCGCCGCTCCCCTCGATCGATGACGCCGCACGAAGGTTTCTGATTCACGGCGACGGCGTCGGTCACGGCGCACAGGAAAGCCTTCGCGACGATCGATCCTTCTCCTGCAAATAATTTTGTAATTCACTCTAGGGTTTGATTTTGCGATCGTCTTCCTCGCTCCTTCTCCTGCATCTCTCTCTCTAGGGTTTGATTTCGCGATCGTCTTCCAATTCGCTACATTTGTCTGTAATGCATCGATGCTTTGTTATCTGTTTTATTTTGATTGCGAAGAAAAATTATGGAACAGTGATTTATCTTGATGCTTGATCGAATATTTCTATAATTTGGATTTTAATTGAAATAGTCTATCTCCAATTTCTTATTCCCATCAAGTTCTTTTAACTATTGATGCGTCTTTTCTTTCAATATTCACTGTATGAAACTCTGAAACAACTGTTTGTATGTTCAATAATTGATTCTCTATAAAGATACATTTGATGATCTGTTGATGTTTTTATCAGGGGATTGTGGTTCCATTGATTGATGGTATGCTAGGAGTTGTAATTCCTGCTCGTACTTGGTTTGGAGCACTTATGTCTATTATTGGAGTTGGAATGCTTGAATGCAGTGGCTCACCCCCAAATGTAAGTGTTACTTCAATGATTTTCAGGGATTTTACATTCATAAAGTAGCTATAATAAATGATGGAGAAAAAAAATTCACACAAATGAATGCATATTTTGTGTGAACTATGTTATTTCTTCTAACTTGTCCAGTTTGCGAAACAAAAGAACATCGAGTAACCAACTAAGAATCATCATGTCTAGCTTACCCACAAATATGTGATCATTAAAATACCAAATGGAATACCATAGTTCCAAATAAAATTTTCACAAAAAATCCTCTTCTTTCTAGCCACAATAGTTTAAACTGGAAAAAAAAACAAATAGTGTACTGAGTGAAAAAAGTTGACAGACTGAATACGATGCTAAACAATCCTTGTTGCCTATTTATCCAATTCTTCTTGTTTAATTTGCTTGATTCCCTTCGTAACAGACAATTGTATCTCTTCATCATTGGAGGTAGTATCTAACAAACGTTTTTGTGGAGTGATGGATGTTGAAGAACTGTCACACACAGATTCCAAAGGCTTATACTACAAAATAAAAACGTAAAATAACATGATCATAAAAAGTAAACTCTCAAAATGAAAGTGAAATAGAAAAATAAAAAGTAAACTAAGGATACAAAGAAATTTACCTCATTATTGCAATTCAAGTTGGTCACAATTTCAATTCTATGATTCAATTTGGAAGCAACCTCCTGAAGTTTAAAACAATTAATGGTTATGAATTTGAGCTTTTGTCTATAGATAATTGTGAATACCCCGTCCCGATGCAACGCGCATTCGGAAGTTTGAAAATAATTAATCATATAATGTCGGATCGAAATGGGATATTCATTTAGTGACACTCGCTTTAAACCATATTAAATTATTAGTTTAAATTTTGAGAGTCGCCACGCCACTTTGATATAGCCCAAAGCTTTGAAAAAAGGCTAAACAGTTAATTGGGTTCGGGGGTCAAGTTACAACAGAAGAAGAAACGTTATCACTCCTATTGCCCGACGAATCGGTCTTTCTAGCATGTGGGGTGTTGGTTGTGTGCGGTGTTTACAGGAATAGATAGAAGAAACGGGATCATGCATAAGGAGGAGGGGAGAGAAAGAATTAATTGATGATCACACCCTAGAACCTTTGAGTTAGGCCCTCGGAAGGTGCACTAATCAATGTTCATCCTTGGGGGATTGTTGATCATGGGATAATTATAACTAAGGTGGAAGGAAAGAAATAGTTCCTAGATCCATTGGGTTTCTTAGAGCGAAACCTTAGATCATCCTCGGCTATGAACAATTAAATATATTAAAATAACCCTAAATCTAGCATATATGACATAAGCAAGAAATAAAGTAATTAAAATATACTAAGCATGCAAACAATAATAATAAAGACAATAATAATAAAGAACAAGAATATTAAAAAGAGAGTCTTACCAATTGTAGCAAGACTTGGGGGTCGAATCTTGGCGATTCGAGAGGAAAAAGAAGAACTGAGGGTTAAAGCAAGTATGGTCTCGCTTCTCCCGGAGAAAATTGTGTGTGAATATGGGGAGCCGGCACCCCTATTTATAATACCTCGGTACTGGCCGGGCCTCTAAAGGGTCGATCGGCTCTAGGATTGAAGGGTCGATCGGCTCTAAAATAAAGGGTCGATCGGCTCTTCCACGGGCAAAGGGTCGATCGGCTCTTCCAACTGGCGTCCTTTCCAAGCTGACAGCGACGGCGCTGGTACGGAAGAATTAATGAATTAGGGTTAGGGTTGCTTTAGGGTTTCTAATTAATATTAACCGGGCCAGGTATTTGGACTACCTTTTTTCGGACCGGGTACTAACAGTAGCCCCTCGGCGACGCTTCTTGTAAGACAAGTGGGGTCGACGATAAAAGAATAGGATCCGTCCTGAAAAAAGGGATTTCAGGAGGTAAGAAGAGTGATCTTGCGGATGCAAGGGATTGGACTCGAGCTGAGTCGCAAAAAAGATGACCAGGTAGGTCAAACGGCTGAACCCACGTCGGGCTACCTACGTATCCCAAAAAGGAATCAAGCCAAGTCGTAGTTCAAAAGAGTGGGCGTTTTTAATACCCGAGAATGGCGGATGTGTGGCGTCAAGGATACGTGACTGCACGGGAGTCACCAAAAGATTTGACTGTCCGGGGAGTCACCCAAAGATTTGACTGTCCGGGGAGTCACCCAAAGATTTGACTGTCCGGGGAGTCACCCAAAGATTTGACTGTCCGGGGAGTCACCCAAAGATTTGATCAGACGGGAGTCACCCAAAGATTTGATCGTACGGGAGTCACCCAAAGATTTGATCAGACGGGAGTCACCCAAAGATTTGACTGTACGGGAAGTCACCCAAAGATTTGACTGTCCGGGGAGTCACCCAAAGATTTGACTGTACGGGGAGTCACCCAAAGATTTGACTGTACGGGGAGTCACCCAAAGATTTGATAATTTTGACTTCTGCGGGAGTCACCCCAAAATAAAGTGAATTTGATTTTGTAAAAAGAAAAGGTTTTGGGTTAAAAAATAAAATAAAATAAAAAGGAATTTATTTTGAAAAAAGGAGGGATTTTTTTTTTTTTTTTTTTTTTTTTTTATATTTATTTAGAAAAAACGGGGGATTTTTTTTTTGAAAAAATGGGTTTTTTGGAAAATGGGGGTTTTTTGGGAAATGGGAAAAGTTTTTTGAAAAAGGGGAGAGTTCCTCGGGAAGGAGGAGTAATAAATTGCCCTGTCAGCTTACACTGACCGAGGGGACACGCGTCAGGCCTAGAGACTGAAGGGCCGATCGGCCCTATGCCCTGATTGGCTGGGGCCATTTGACGAGGATCGGGATCACCAGGGAGAGATCTTGGCCGTTGGATCAGGCGAAAGAAGCACAAAATGGGAGGGCCGATCGGCCCTTGACTCCCATTGGCTGAAAAAGCGGCCGATCGGCCTTAAGAGTCGGGTACTCTCCTTCTTCCAATTCACTTTCTTCTTCTTCTCCAAAACTTCTTCCTCTCCGTCGAGTTCTTGCCGGAAAACTCTTGATTGGTGCCGAGATTTTTGCTTTTGCCATGGATCCCGACGTCGCAGCTTTGGAACGATTGCTCAATCAACCGGATTATTCACCGCTGGGCTCATACACCGGAGTTATAGGCGGTTTTCATGGTTATGGGGGAGGAGTTGGAGCTAGTGGCTACGGTGCCGGGGGTAGCCGCGGTTCTGACAGTTTTAGGGGTGGTTTTGGTGATATGGGTGGTGATTTTGGAGGTGGTTATGGAGGTTATGGAGATGGCAGCCATGGCGGCAGTGGTGGCGGTTATGGTGGTGCTGGCGGCGGCAGCCATGGTGGTGATGGCGGTGGGTATGGCGGCAACGGTGGTGGCCATGGCGGGAATGGTGGAAATGATGGTGGTGATGATGATGAGGAGGAGGTTGATGTTGATGCCGGGGAGAGTGACCGGAGTGATGCCGGCGGGAATGCCGAGGCTAGGAGGCGGCGAGCTTCGCGTAATTATCGGCCTTCGAGACTGTTCGTTCTATTGCACAACCAGGCGGACTTTTATGCGGGCCTGAATTTTCATGGATCCACTGGTCTCCGATCCCGCGTCGGGATGAAGGTACAATTTTTATTTAACAACATAATAATTGATACATGTGCAAAGTATTTTTTTATTTAAAATGCGAGTAATGACACATACCTGTGCTGTGTTTACCTGCAGATGAAGAAGATGAAGGGACGTAGTTCCCTTAAGGCGGTTGGTGAGTCAGGGCACTTTTGCCACCGGTGAGGGATGGTCCTCGCGAGATGGTGTGGAACTTGGGGTCGGGCCCCTTCTTTGATATGGTTGCACCGATGGGTCGACCCTAAGTGTAATGTCAGGTGAAGGTGTGTCGTGAGTTTTGGTGGGACACGACACATACTTTTCATCCGAGTTGGGGTGAGACTACGATCACTCCTATCGACTTTGCCGTCCTCACCGGTTGAGGTTTACGGATGTAGTGTTGCCTTTTGACGAGACTTTACATTCCGACAAGGCTCGCCGATTCACTGCTCGGTGCTAGCGTTGGCCCGAGCAGAATTTCGGTGTTGACGCAGGAAGCCGTACAAGCTTGTGGAGACCGCTATCGATCGATACAGAGTTGGTCAAGATGGGATGGACGCACTTGTCCGGATTCCTCCGGGTACGGCTTATCGCTGGCCCTCTTTCCCAACTCGGGCCCGTGTGCCGATTCTCTTTATCGGGCGCCTTGTCTCGATTTGGACTTAGTGCGATACATTTCCGGGAGGGGCCGGCTTGGCCGAGCCGTACCGGGCCCGACACCGTCTCGAGGTCCAACACCTCTTCTTTCGATGCTTTCCACTTTGTCTTGGAGGTATGCTAGCTCTTGTCACTTTCATTACCCCTTACTTGTCACTTGTTTTTTTTTCTGTCTTACACATCTGCTTTTCTGTCTTTTGCAGGCTTGGGTTTATGAGATCTTCGGCGTTGCGCCGTTCACCTTACGGGACCAGACTCGGGATGTGCCCGTCTTGCGGTACTGGAGGAAGGAGAACCGGGTTGAGGGATATCCGAAGACAGTTCGCGAATCCGATTTGAGGGCCGTGTTTGATGGTCCCAGACCCGAGCTTTTACTCTTCCCTTGGTCCCCGAGGCTTCGAGGCCGCTTGGTGCCGTTCGGGATGTTACCGCTTCCCGCAGACCGCCGGTTGGATTGCTTGCCGACGAGATGTATCCGGGCGAGCGGGTGTCGAGACAAAGACCATGCGTGGGCTCCTCTTTATGCGCCACAGCATCCTCCCAAGAATATGTGGTATCCGGACCGACTGCCGAGGAGGATGGAGTACCTGTATGGGGTCCCCGCTCATCACTTCCGCCTTGACATGCCTTACGTAGATTTTGTAGCTCTTTATCTGAGATCACCACAGTGGTGCGGCGGCCGTCGCGGAGGCCCTGTGCCGCCGGTATGGGGGAGCAGGATCCGGTTATTCCTGAGCAAATGGGTGCTCCACCTCCCGAGATAGTAGATATGCCTCCATTTCCCGACCACTTCTTTGTACATATGGCCGATGGGGAGGTGAGGGTAGACTTGACACCCACAGAGGCTGACGAGGTCGAGGGTGCTCATCTTCCTCCCGGTGGTGCTGGCGGGGTATGCCTTTTACCTTTCCTCTTCATTTCTGGTACTTATACTTTAGCTGTGATGTAACTCTCGCCCTTTGATTTTTCAGTCACTCGGGAGTCTTATGTGCGGGCTCGGTGAGGCACAAGAATGTACCGACCCGTCTCGCCGAGGAGTGCCGTGGCGGCGCTTTCTTGCCAATCCCGAGATCGGTAGATGTGGATCCGGCACAGTGGAGACAGCGCTCCCAGGGTGAGGGTAGCTCGACATCCGGATTTTCTCGCGGCCGTGCCTCGACTTCCCGTAGGGGTCATTAGGATTTTTTATTTTTATGTAGTACCTGTAGGGAAAAAGTAGGAGCATGCAGACTCTAGATTTTATGCTGACTCACTGATGTATGCGACTGATTTATGTACTAGTTTATGGATTTAATATATAAAAGTTAGTCTTTTCCATTTATGTACATTTCTATTTTTGGATGTTATCTATTTTTGTACACTGCATTGGACAAAATGAGGACAAATCAAAATAAAATAAAATAATGTAAAGATTGAAAATAGAAAATAATAATAATAAAGAATAAAGAATAAAGATAAAAAATAAAATAAAAGAACAAAAGGAGGGGCCTTGGGATCTCGTAAAGCCGGTTGCCGAGCCGTCTTCTGGAGAGACCAAAGGGTCGATCGGCCCAATATTAAAGGTCCGATCGGCCCAATATTAAAGGTCCGATCGGCCCTATGCTGAAAAGGCGGCGGTTGTAATTCTGAATGATGGGCCGATCGGCCCTCCTTTTCCTGCACGGATTTCTTTACTGTCCTTTTCCTGTACGGATTTTGACACCAAAACCTATATAAACCCTTTGTCAGCCGTCGGGTACCACACACAATTTCTTTTCTCTCTTCTTTGTACTGTTCTTCTGCTCTCTTTTTTGCCGTGGACATTAACATAATAATGAATTCTCACCCTCTCGTCTTGATGGAGAAGCAAAATAATTTTGAGAGTGATTTGGCCGTTTGGGTATCCAAAGTACCTCGTTCTGTTCGCCATGCTTTTGATAAACGCTTTGGGGTGAAGTGCATTTGGTCTCTTTTGCCCATGCATCCCAACTGGAATCTCCTACATGCTGCCGCTGCTTTTTGGGACGAATCCAATCACGTTTTCAATTTTTCTTACAACGAGATTACACCCACTTATGAGGATTTTCTTGCTTTGTGTGGAGGGGATGATGTCAGTTTGATAGCGGTCCCACAGGATAGAGTTCCGTTGGTGACAAGGGTGGCCAAATTTCTGCACCTCCCTACAGCTGTGGCTAGAGGTTTGGTTGAAGGTGTAGACATAGATATCTGTGATTTGCCGGGGAGATTTGCTCATGGTGATGACTTCGACTCGGATTTTGCCTTGGATTGCCTGGCTCTCTGCTTATTTTCCAAGGTTCTGTTTTCTCCTTATGTGGGTGTAGCTACCAGTGGATGCTTGGATATGGTTGATCAGGCCCGTTCGGGGAGGAGCATCATTCCGGTTCTCTTGGGCGAGACGCTTCATGGTATATCTCAGATAGCTAGGGGTGCTCCGCTTATGACTAAGGGCAGTGCCAAATTACTGACCACGTGGCTCGAGGATCGACTTTTTGTTCTAGAGATTCCCCCTTCGAGTGTTAGGCCTTGGTTTCATGGTTGTAGGAGGAAGATTGATCCGCTTCCGCTTGTCGAACGGGAGTGGAAGATGTATTTGGCGGAGGTGGATACCGATAGGATTCATTGGCGAGTACAAAGATTGGGGCCTTTCCTTCATTCGGAGCCTTCAGCTTGGGCAATGCCTAATTCGTGTACCAGATTTTGAGACCACCACCTTTTACTATGCAGAGCGGGTACTTCGGCAATATGGCATGGAGCAGGTCCGTCCTCCAACTTGGGGCACTTCTGAGTTTGATGATTCTGCCAAAGTCCTTCCAATGGACGTTGGTGTTTCAGTTTTGATGGTAAGCTTATGGAGTTCTCATGGGATGCCACGAGCCTATCTTGCACAAATGGACCCTTAGCACTCATTTGTCGCATGCTTATTTGACATGGTATGAAGAAAACTTGGGACCGATGAGGGAGACTTTGTATGACTTGAGACGGAGATTGGTTCCTAACATATCTTCGAGCCGTTTTCTCAGAGACAAGGAGGCTTTGGGGATTTCTCTAGACACCGTGGAGGAGAATCCTCCCAAGAGGATGGAGCGGAAGTTGAAGGGTAAGGCGATCGAGGATGTTCCCCCATTGAAGAAGAAGTATCCGCCTTATTTTAAGAGAGAGAGTAAGAAGAAACCGACTCGACGAGCTGTCAAGAAGAAGAAGGACGGAGATGAGGGGCCTAGTGCCAAGGAGTAGACCTTATATGTCCGAGTATCCACCCACAGTCATATGCAGACACATTAGTTATTTATTTTGTCTTTTAATTTTTTAATTTCTTTGCAAGTTATTTAGTCATTAGTATAGTCGAGCTTAGACTCATCAAATAAGTGTAATCAAGCATTGATTGTGGGAATGAAAAAAGTTTATTTCTTTAGTAAAAAAACAGATTGGATTTTTATTTATTTTTTGGACCGCGCCGATTAAGGCTGCCTACGTTCCCCTTTTACAATGAGAACCAAGGGGCTCAGGTCGTCGTAGTTCATTTTCATCAAGCTACTATTTTTAGAAAGGGAAGATAGAAGCGGGACAATTTTTATTTTATTTGCTCTAACTTTTGCCTAGACCGCCCTTTACGGGTTTTCAATCTAGCGAGCTTTTGAACGCACCCTTTCTTTTATTGCTAGACCGCCCTTTGCGGGTTTTCAATCTAGCGGGCTTCTTTTTTTTTTTTTTTTTTTTTTTTTTTTTTATTTATTTAGAGGGGGAGGAAGAGCTTAATCATAGTAGCTGCCTCGAGCTTGCTGAGGTTGGTGGGCTCCTTGAATTCGTTGCCATCCAAATCTGCCATTTTAACTGCTCCACCCGAAAATATCTTCTTGATCACATACGGGCCGGTCCATGTAGGGGCCCACTTCCCTAGAGGATTGAACTTGTTGGGAAGTTGTTGCTTCAAAACCAAATCTCCTTCCTTAATGTCTAAGGGCTGCACCTTTTTGTTAAAAGCCCTTGCTGTCCGTCTTTGATAGGCTCGGATGTGTTCCATGGCTTTGAGTCTGCGTTCGTCAAGTGTGGCCAACTGATCATATCGGCTGCGGAGCCATTCAACTTCTGCTACTTGATTTTCTAATAAGATCCTCAAAGATGGAACTTCCAACTCAACCGGGAGTACTGCCTCCATCCCATATGTCAGAGCAAAAGGAGTTTCGCCTGTAGCCGTACGAACGGAAGTTCTATATCCCCAAAGTGCCAATGGTAGCTTCTCGGGCCAGTCTCTACCTCGAATTGTCCGTCTTTCGATTATCTCGCTCAATCGTTTTGTTAGCCGCTTCGATCGCTCCGTTGGTCTGAGGCCTATAAGGGGAAGACTTGTGCCGGGTGATCTTGAACTCTGCCAGTAATCTGTCACAATCTCCGCCGAAGTGGGACCCGTTGTCCGAGATAATCTCATTTGGTACTCCATATCTGCACATGATGTCCTCCTTAATGAACTGTGCCACCTTTTTGGAAGTCAACACCTTGTAAGATTTTGCCTCGATCCACTTGGTGAAGTAATCCACTGCTACTAATACAAAACAATGCCCATTGCTTCCCGGCGGTGTAATCTTGCCAATCACATCAATCCCCCATGTCGCAAATGGCCAAGGGGTTACCATACTATACAACTCGTGAGGGGGTACATGGTTCAAATTGGAACACATTTGGCATTTGGGACATTTCCGCACAAACTGGATGCAGTCGGCTTCTATAGTGACCCAATAATAACCCAACCGTGTGATTTTCTCGCCTCAACATTCTGGCGTTCATGTGTGGACCGCATAAGCCATCGTGTACTTCTTCCATGATCACTTCTGCTCGTTTCGCGTCTACACAGAGTAACAGGAGACCATCGTAGTGTCTTTTGTACAACATATCATCCAGTAGAACAAACTGTCCGGCCAATCGCTTCAATGCCTGCAAACTTTTGGCTTTCACGTCACCTAGAAAAGACACATTACCCTTCTTGAGATACTCATAAATACGTGCGTACCACGGATCCTTATTCTCCTCGATGTCGCCTGAATCTCGCAGCAAAGAGGCTTCGTAGCGCAAGCGGGGTTCTCTCTTCGGCCAACTCAACGGTTTTACGTACATTCCATGAGGGATCTCGACCAAAGAAGCCAGCCAGAAGCTAAAGCGTCGGCAAATCTATTTCGTCTCTCGGGTAGATAATGGAATGTCACTTCCTTAAATTGCTTGACTAGCTCTTCCATATGAGTCTCGATATCGTTGCAAGTAGGGGTCAGCCTTCCACTTCTTAGACGTCCGATTGATAATTAAAGCCGAGTCTCCATATACCTCCAACTCCTTTACATTACGCTCCAAGGCCGCTTCTAAACCGGCTATGCATGCCTCGTATTCACCGCGTTATTGGTGGTTGTAAAATTCACTTGATGGCGATGGGGGTGTGCTCATCTTTGGGATCGACCAAAAGGATTCCCACTCCGTTGCCTCTCTTGTTTGCGGCTCCATCAAAGAATAGTTGCCATCTCTCTTCCGTATCAATGCTAAAAATCCCCTCGTCTCGGAAATTCCGGTTCAAGCCCCCGTTCTTCCGTACTTGGAAACTCGCTAAATGATCCGCCATGGCTCTCCCTTTAATCGCTTTTCTCGGCACATAGGTGATATCAAATTCCCCGTAAATACCGACCACTTGGCTAATCTCATGGACAGAGAAGGTTTGTCAAACAAATACTTAATTCGATCCATCTTTGATACTAGCAGAATCGGATGCGCTGACAAGTAATGCTTGAGCTTGTTAACCACCCAAACTAGCCCTAAGCATGTGTCTTTTCCAATGCCGAGTAGTTTAGCTCACTCCCTTGCAACTTTCGACTAACAAAATAAACGGCGTTCTCCACCCGAGAGTCCTTGGCTTCTTGTGCCAAAGATAGCCCCAACGGCCGTATCGCCATCGTTAGGTACAATAGCAATGGTTTCTCCGAATGTGGGGGCGAAGGATAGGGGATTGACCAAGTATCTCTTGATTTCCTCAAAGGCTTCTTGACACTTCCAAATTCCAATCTATACTTGCGGTCTTCTTCATCAACCGAAAATCGGTTCACACATAGTAGTCAATTGATTAATGAAGCGGCCGATGTATTGTAACCGTCCCATGAATCCCTTAACTTCTTTTCTCGTGCGTGGTGGCCTCATCTCCATGATGGCTTGAATCTTCCTTGGATCTCGCCTCAATCCCTCGTTCGGTGACCATGTAGCCCAGACCTTTCCTCGAATAACTCCAAATGTACACTTGGCAGATTCAAACGCATTGCGTGCTCTCGCAGCCTATCGAAGAACTTCTCAAATCAATGAAATGCCGACTGCTCGACTCCTTGGAATGAATGATCATATCGTCGACATACACCTCAATCTCCTTATGGATCATGTCATGGAATAATGCCGTGACCGCTCTCTCGGTATGTAGCCCCCGCATTTTTCAATCCGAATGGCATTACAAAGGTAGCAAGATGTTCCCATGGTGTGGTGAAAGCCGTCTTCTCCCGGTCCGCTCCGCCATCTTAATCTCGATTATATCCTCGCAAAACCATCTACAAAAGACTTGACCTCGTAGTTGGCAAAGGTGGCATCTACTAGCATGTCGATATTGGGCAGCGGGAAGTCGTCCTTTGGGCTAGCCTTGTTGAGATCACGAAAGTCAACACAAACTCTAACCTTGCCATTCGATTTACTGACCATCACAATATTAGATAACCACGTCGGATATTCAATTACTCTGATAAAGCCCACTCGGAGGAGTTTCTCTATCTCTTCTTTAACTTGCAGACCATTCCGCTTAATGCGGCGCAATTTCGCTTGACAGCTTGGCCCGGTGCTAGCGGTATTCTCGTGCTCCACTATCGAGTTATCCAGCCCCGGCATATCCTTGTATGACCATGCGAACACATCCGAATACTCCTTAAGCAGCTCAATCAACGCTTCCCTTTCGCCTTCGAAGAAGCTTCCAATCTGTGTCTCTCGGCTCTTCTTCCGTTCCCAAATTAATACATGATAACACCTCATCGGCAGCTTGGGCCCGACCTTCCTTTTGATTGATAACGTGCTTAGAAACTTCTGTTATGTATTCATTGTTTAGTGTGTCCGCTTCTTCGAATGAGTCATTATTAACTAAGTTAAGTTGATTAAGTTGAGCATTATTTTTAGTTAATTTATCATTAAGAAGATTGGCTATGAGGGGATACTCGTAAAGATCTAGTTTTTCATTCATAGCGAAAGGGAAAACAACATTTGCAACTAACTCATAGTCTTCGACGTGAGGTCATCGACTTGGAAGACGACTCAAACTCAAAAGAAAACACATCGACTCAAACAAAACAGTATGACTCAAGAAACAGAGGACTTGGGGGAATCAGGGAGACTCGACGGAGGAGGCATCACCACTCTCTTCAACCATGTATTCCTTCGTGGCTACGGGTCCGCCAAATACGCACCAATTCTTCAGCTTTCCAACCATGGGCGTCACCAACGTCCTTGGATCCGTATCGTCTTCCTGTTCTGCCCCAATGACTGCAACCATATCGTCTTCTATATTTAGATTCCCCAAATGCCGCAAATGTGCTCCGACCATCCCATTCTTCCGCATCCTCCGAAACCGCAATGTTCTCAACCAACGGCTCATCCAAAGATACCGCCCTAGCCGATCGGCCAACTCATCTTCGCCTTGATGACGTACCGGCTCGGATCGTGGACAACCTTGCCTCTCTTTTGACGTGGATCCATGAGAACCGTCTTCGCCTTCGACCTATCAACTTCGTATCTCTCAAGATTTCAAACCCTTCGAAGCCTCGCCCGTATGATCAAACCATGGCTCACTAAACTCCATGCAAGAGAATTCTTCGCCCTCCTTGACAAAGTAACTATTGAGGGAAAGGCGGTATGGCCTCATCTCTCGCCGTTGGTAGGGCGCCTTCACCCTTTGATGTATTCAATTCTTTCCATCTCGGCTTTATCTTCGGGAGTAAGGACGTAGCCTAGACCTTGGTGGCCGCGGTGATCAATAGCTTCCACTATTTTCGTGGGTCCTTGGAGATGCCTCGCCAAGACCCACCCCGGTACAAATCCCATGTTTCTCATCATTCTTATAGCCGGTCGTACTCGTCCGATGTCTTTGTGAGATCCACCGCGCAAACTTGTGCTCGTGCTATTAGCCGAAAACCGCCGAACATTGAACTACTCTCTTCGTGCCGAATTTGCAGGACCGGCTTTCCCCAGGCTTGTTCCTTGAGATGTTACCGTATCGCTGTAAATAATCGTCACTTGATCGCCCGACCGGAATTTCACACATTGATGCAATGAGGAAGGGACTCCATTCATCCGATGCAACCATGGCCTACCCAAAGAAGATGGTGAAGGTGGAAGGTATGTCTATGACTTGAAACTCAAGCAATCATAGTAGTGGTCCCGCAAGTAAGGGGCAAGCCGATTATTCCCAACACCGACCTGGCTAGTAGAATCGTATCCTCGCACGGAATGAACTCAAGGTCTCAAATCTGTGGGACTTAGATCAAGGACGTCCATCATCCCGGAAGGCGATGTTCACCGCAGTAACCGTTGTCTATGAAAATACGTGGCAACCTTTTTCCGTTAACTTCAATAGTAATGTGCGGTGGTTCATTATGATCCGATCCAAACTCCGGCATGTCCAACTCGAAAATGTAATGATATTCCCAAAGTGTATGTTGCCGATCATCTCGCGTTACATCTTCTCGGCTTTGTATCGACGGCACCAAAGTCGCAAAGAAGATTCTCGTTCCAACATCATCCCTGGGCATACGAGGACGTTAGCAAGGACCATAAGGATATATTGGCTTGAGTTAGCTTCACTGCGTGAGAATAGGGTCTTCTTTATCGTGGTTCACTACTTCAGCTTTTCTGACCAAACACTTTCTTCGCCCCTTTATCTTCTCGGTTGATACACCTTTCCGGACCTCGTGAGTAGACTAACCCCATTCTTCTCCATATCGATACTTCGCGTGAATTTCAGCCAACGAGAGAGGTTTAGGACTCTCTTCCACATAATCACCATTTAACGAGGCAACTTCTCTAGACAGCTCCTCAAAAGACAAAGATATAACAAGAAAATTCTTTATAAATTGAACTCAAATTACAACCGACACAACCGCCTCACTGTCCGTCACAATGCACTGACCGGATCGGAGGTCTTTCTTTACCATAGCAATATCACTACCAACTATCTTACTAGGATTTTCTACCTTCCCTTCAATGATGAGCTTCGCGGCCCTTTTCAAAGCAAAACCAAGATACTCGGAGAATTTCGGCACGAACAATCCCTTTCGACAATAGCCGAGAATACATCTTCTCGTTGATGCCCCTTCTCAAAAGCATCTTCCATCTCTACCAAGCTGATAAAATTACCTTCCACCATGTGGATCTTGTTGTTAGGGAGAGGATTCCCCACAACATTTGGAGACTTCGGCTTCTCTACCTTGCCTTGCCGAATCAAGTCTTGCACTAACCGTTTGAACTGAAGGCAGTAATCAGTGGTGTGACCCTTGTATTTGTGGTAGTGGCAATACTTAGAAGCATCTAAGCCTTCCCTTTGGTTTATCGGTTCATAATTCTCAAGCGGCTTGACCAAGCCCTTCTTTACTAGTACTTCAAAAACCTTGCCCATTGGCATTCCAAAATCGTCAAACACTTCCCTCTCGCGGTGAACATTGTTATTCCCCCTCATTACAGCTTGAACATCCAAAGCAGCTTCCCCTTGTACATAATTTACTTGCCCCACGGGCTCTTTCTTTGCTGCGGTATTTGCGGGAGCTCTATAGCGGAATGAATTATTAGCAGCCCCAGTGTCCTTTGGTGGAGCGATTCCGGTGATGCCACTCTCATAACGTACGCCCGAATCCACCATTTCCCTAAGATTGGGAAAGTAACCATTACCAACCGCCAACTTGTGTCCTAGCAACAAGCACTTGTAAAAAATCTGTTTCGTTCATTCTCCTTGGGCGGATGCGAATTTCGCTCAACTTATCATTCCAACGTTTGTAGACGTCATAAATCGATTCTCCATTCTTTTGAAGCGTGTGCTCCAAATCAGCTCTATTCACTTGCCAATCCATGTTTGCTTGATACTTTTCGTAGAATACCCTACTAACCTTGTCCCATGTGTCCCTTTCCTCCTCATTCAACTTCGTAAACCAACGGAGAGCAGCCCCTTCCAATGTGCTATGGAACATTCTCGCCATCTGTTCGGGTGTACGCTTTGGCCCTCATCGCCAACGTATAGTCTGTCTAAATGTGTCTTCGGGCAAGTAACTCCTCCAAACATAGCCATCTTGGGCATCTTGAAATCTTGAGGTAGGGGTGCAACTTTGCTCGGATTAAGCAATTTGATGGGGGACACACCTTGCTTTCCCATTTGCTCGGGCAATGCCCGCACTTGTTCAATCAACGCTAACACAGTCGGGTCTCGTAGCAATGTTGGAGTTCGCATGGTAGGGGTTGAGTGATGGTAGGGGAGGTGGAGTAGGTAGGGATATGGTGGCCGGAATAATTGAAGGGTAAAGTGGGAGGGGTAGATTAGCAAAGTGGTCCTTGGGTGTGTTGGCAGGAGGTTGATAGGGTCTTTTGGACTTGCTTGAGCTCCCATACATGACAGGTGGTGGAACATTATTGTAGTTGCTTGGAACACAGTTGGGTAGAGGGAAGGTAGGTGCATTGGGATTGGCGGGATTAGGAGCATTGGAGCTTCATCTTCAACATCGACTACTTCATGCCCCATCAAGATAACCTTGTGTCCCCTTTTACTGAGTGCCTCAACAAAATGATCCTTCACTCTTGATTATGGTTCTTCAAAGTGCGATTCTCGCTCTTCAAGTTTCTCAACCCTCATGGTTAAACCGGCAAAGTAGGCGTGCGAAGCGGGCGGAATGTCATTGAAGTCGGGGTTGGCGTGACCTTCCATTGAAGTGACCGGAGTAGAGCCGGTTGCGCAGGCAAGCAGTGCGCTTGGAGTAGTGGGAGGCAAGGTTGTCATTGTTGAATGAAGAACGCGCGCCCGACCTTAGCTCTGCGGAAGTATCGAAAAGACTCGGTTTTAGGAGAGGGGTTGACTCAATGCAGGTGTACTAGCTTGAAATTTTTATTTACAAAAGCTTTGTACATTTTAGTCCTACAAAGGTTGGAAGGGATACCCCTTTTCGCAACTAACTAAATATCCTAAAGTGGTGAATCCTAACGACTAACCTTCTCGTATAGACAGTCAATGTGATTTTTATGAAAAGTACCGCAAACCAATGATAGGTCAAGATCTTTTAACAATATATAACTCGTTCTCACATAGCACGTCCTTTGAAAGGAAATCAATTTTTTAGTGCTCTTAATCTCTCGATAGATCTTGGCTTATCATTGGTTCGTGGTGACTTAACATAAAGACCCCATTAATTGTCTATATGAAAAAGTTAGTCAAACCAACCGGTCATATGGAGTGTATTCCTAAAAAAGTGGGTGACGCAAGGGTTAGGTTTTAGGTTCCCACCGTGCAGCCGAAGCGCACTGATGAGTGGATGGCCAAGTGAGACTCGGAAGGGAGGAGACATGATCACCACACTTCCCGCACTTTGGCTTCTCCGAAGGGTAAAAGGGTGTCTGTGCAGTGTGACACGGACTCTAGTGGTAGTGTGAGGTAGAGAAATCTAATTCCTTTTTTAGAGAAAAAAGAGAAAGATTTTTTTATTTACATGAAATGCATGCATGCAATGCAACAGTTAAGAGTAAGGAAAATAAAAAGAAAGCAAAATACAACACCACTAAAAAAAACGAAAGTCTGACCCACTTAGTTTGAAAAGATTTCAAAACAGTCCCCAGCAGAGTCGCCACTGTGAATACCCCGTCCCGATGCAACGCGCATTCGGAAGTTTGAAAATAATTAATCATATAATGTCGGATCGAAATGGGATATTCATTTAGTGACACTCGCTTTAAACCATATTAAAATATTAGTTTAAATTTTGAGAGTCGCCACGCCACTTTGATATAGCCCAAAGCTTTGAAAAAAGGCTAAACAGTTAATTGGGTTCGGGGGTCAAGTTACAACAGAAGAAGAAACGTTATCACTCCTATTGCCCGACGAATCGGTCTTTCTAGCATGTGGGGTGTTGGTTGTGTGCGGTGTTTACAGGAATAGATAGAAGAAACGGGATCATGCATAAGGAGGAGGGGAGAGAAAGAATTAATTGATGATCACACCCTAGAACCTTTGAGTTAGGCCCTCGGAAGGTGCACTAATCAATGTTCATCCTTGGGGGATTGTTGATCATGGGATAATTATAACTAAGGTGGAAGGAAAGAAATAGTTCCTAGATCCATTGGGTTTCTTAGAGCGAAACCTTAGATCATCCTCGGCTATGAACAATTAAATATATTAAAATAACCCTAAATCTAGCATATATGACATAAGCAAGAAATAAAGTAATTAAAATATACTAAGCATGCAAACAATAATAATAAAGACAATAATAATAAAGAACAAGAATATTAAAAAGAGAGTCTTACCAATTGTAGCAAGACTTGGGGGTCGAATCTTGGCGATTCGAGAGGAAAAAGAAGAACTGAGGGTTAAAGCAAGTATGGTCTCGCTTCTCCCGGAGAAAATTGTGTGTGAATATGGGGAGCCGGGCACCCCTATTTATAATACCTCGGTACCTGGGCTGGGCCTCTAAAGGGTCGATCGGCTCTAGGATTGAAGGGTCGATCGGCTCTAAAATAAAGGGTCGATCGGCTCTTCCACGGGCAAAGGGTCGATCGGCTCTTCCAACTGGCGTCCTTTCCAAGCTGACAGCGACGGCGCTGGTACGGAAGAATTAATGAATTAGGGTTAGGGTTGCTTTAGGGTTTCTAATTAATATTAACCGGGCCAGGTATTTGGACTACCTTTTTTCGGACCGGGTACTAACAATAATGTGATGTAGTTTCTACTTACATTATCATTTATGAGTGATAAAAATTGGGCGATGATACATGTATCCTCTGATAATTGCTTTACTGTGAAAGTTCGTTTATCTTGATTAGTATCTATATTTCTTTGGTCAACATCAATCCTGAATAAGCATTGTCTTTCAAACATTTTTCGAAAAGATTCAGGTAGTTGGCCATGTTGAACATTATGTTATATGAACATTATTTTACATCTATTATAAAGTAGTAATCTATCTAATAACAAAATAACAACAAATTAGCTACCTCTGAGACATCGGCAAGAACTACGGGAGCAGACATTCCGAGCAAAGAAGATGCTGTCGCATTGAATAAAACAAAGTGTGTCTCAGCTAGATCTATATCATTCATATCAGTGACCAAGATCCTGATTTTGAACCTAAAAAAATAGGTACACAATTAGTTCGAATGAAGATAATGATTATAAATCTTTTTTATTTGTGTATATATATATATATATATATATATATATATATATATATATATATATATATATATATAAAATAAAATCCGTCAATTACCTAGGGATAGCATTGCCATAAGTTGTCTTGCATTTAGGACATGTTTTACTGCTCTTTTCAAAGCCTTTAGCACACTTTATATTGCTACACCCATCATAGTACCAGGTGGCATGTGAATCCACATCCGATATGGTTGCCAATACGGAGTATAAGCCAACCTAATAAAAATGATTATAGTAAAAAAGATTAATGTTGATTCAAGAATATTTAAATGAGTATAACATTTATAAAAAATTAAGTATATTTATAATATATCTCTGTACATGTGAGCAAATCACCAATCGTCTTGAGTTCTTTTTTTTTCAACCACAGATCACTATTGATACGACTACTATCATTAGTGGTAATAGTCAAAGAACGACTAACCGATGAAGATCCAGTTTCACGCCTGTAAAAGTGATATATGTAAATTAACATAACCATACAAATTTGTATAACAAATTCATAGATTCTTATAAAGGTTTAGTGTTCATTTACTTGCTAAGATAATCCGCTACTTCAGGGAACGATACATTAATATGCATTATTGAAGCATGTTTCATAGTACTAAATTTGGTTTTCCCTGTATAAATATTATAAAATTCACTCACATGATAATATGTTTGAATCAGAAATGTAATTGCAGTTTAAGTAAATATACGTAAAAGATACCTTGGTATGTAGATAGCATTACAAACTGCAAAACCAAAATCACTGGGCCTTCCTCGTTTTGTCCCCTATTGTCAATATACTGTTTTAACTTATCTCCAAATGAGGCCCACAGGACGGCTGTCAACTCATTTCCACTGTCAAAATAGTAGAAAGTAATTATAGAATATATCTTAATTAGTCACAAAATATATTAATTAACCTTTAAAGAATAAAATTTTTGAAACACATACTCATTATCAATCAGCTGAATATCTAACTTTCTAGCATTAAACCTCTGCACAAACTCAAAATCTCTAAGAGGTAAAATCACCTCTCCAATCACATCTAGCAAATATTCAGCAAATGTAAGTAAATATCATAGTAGTAAATTTGTTTTACCTGTATAAAGATAATCTATATAAGCGGGTAAAAAAAATATATGCGATTTATAGTTCTCACCGACTACAAGATCCAAATTCAAACTCCCAATTGTTTGAAAAGGCGTGAACTCGAAACTGTTATCTGGAATTTGGACAGACTTGTTGACTTCAGACATGTCAGTCGCCAAACACATACACAGTTTCCATTTGTGATTTAGTATCGCCTTTTGCAATGGTTGAACGCAGTTTTCTTCGACACCAAACTTTGAAATCTTTAGCATTTTGCTTTCTTGAAACTTATTTGTAAATTGGGAAGGCAATTTGCTAAGGATCATTGCTTGGATTTTAGATCCCTGTATAAAATATTAAATATCATTAATTAATTAATTAATTAATGAAATATTAATAACATGTGGAAATAAATATATGAGATTTATTACCTCCTGATCAACCAATATCATTTCAGTTGATTTTTTTCCGTATTGTCCAATCAGTTCCCATTGACGTAATATGCGGACATTAACGCTAGATTGTTTAGTTTTCTTGTCAATTGATTTGACAGCAATCATACGGCTTGTAGCCATTACCTATGTTTTAAGTCAATGAAATACATAAGCATCTGAATATTAAAGCAAAACTAAACGAAGCTTATCTTTTATGGTAATCAATTGAAACATTTTGAAATTCAATTCATACATAATATAAAGAAAAAAACAGTTCAATCAAATGTAATCAATTTAAACATTTTTTTTTATTCTGTAAGTAGTTTTTTAAAAAATCAAATTATATCAATGCATACATTTGTTTTAATTCTATGAGTAGTTTTCAATATACATTAATAAATTGCTCCTTCTGTTATTAGTCATGGTTTTTATTAGGCCTTAGGAGGCTAGGTAGCTTTTCTTTTTCGTTGCTGAAGTTTTGATTTTGCAGGTATCGCGCCCCTGAAGTTCTTCTCCATTAACCAACTTATGGTTCTGCTGTTGGTGAGTTGAGGGAAATTGAATTTGAGAGTAGTCGATTGAATTTTGCAAACTTTAAGTTCTTTTTCCATACACCAGATATGTGGGCAATGGGTGCGATCATGGCTGAACTATTTACCCTCCGTCCCCATTTCCCTGGTTTAAGGTAGGCATTGTCCTTGAGTATCAGATGCTTGAGGTAGCTATTGATGAATTAGTTGTGGGAATTATTTTAATTATTTATATAATCATATGGTAAAGAAATCATTTTTCATGACTAATTTTTCTTAAATGTCTACTTCCCTCCCCCATTGACTCACTCAACCTAGGCACTTGCAATTGTAGTACAAGTTTAAATCATTTTTTCAAGATTCATGGGTCTCTTTTTCTGAAGAGGCAATAACTGACATCCCTATTTGAGTTTACCGTTGTTGGCTGACTCCTTGCACACTTAGAACTAATAAAATTTACTTGTGTAGAATGGCCTGGATACCAAGATAGAGAAGTCAAGGAAGCAAATGAAGGAACGGAAGAACAGAGCTAAGAAGATCCAAAGTGTTAAGAAGGTAAGTAAGCCAATCTCTTTCTAATGATTAATCCAATTATCCTAATGAAAGTAAAAAAAATAGTTATTGATAGTATTTATAATGATTTATCAATAATAATTTTACGTTACGTCAAGAATTTACCTTTAAATAGGATCATAGCATTGGGAATATCAATTGACGCCTAGATTGGTAAATTCTTGAATAAGTTTTGGAGTCTAATATTATGTTGGAATTGTTTAAACATTTTCCAATGGAAGACTCAGCAATGTATCAGTATAGAGTGATGGCTGGTTTTAATTGGCTTGAGAATGTGAGAAATAAGTATGTAGTTAGTTGGTTGTTATTTTGGTTAAAAGAGAATAGGAGTGTTTTAGTTTCATTAAACTTTAGTTTATTTTATTGGATTAAATTTGAGCTGCTTTCTGACTACATATCTAATTCCACTCAGGTTTGCTCATTTACCGATGGTTACTGATGGGTCTATACTCTGTAGCAGTTTCAGATTGAAGCCATGAAATCCTTGCTAAGTTGGAGTATGTTATTGCATTACATTTATACGTAGATTTTGGTGAATAATATATGTGGAAGCACCTACTTAATAATTTGATTGCCAATTGCTATGTAGCTTTATTCAATGGGCAAGAATTATACTTTAAATAGGATCATAGCATTGGGGATATCAACTGATGCCTAGATTAGTGTTGTTTCAATCAGTTTTGGAGTCTAATATTCTGTTGGAATTGTTTAAGCATTTTCCAATGGAAGACTCAGCAATGTATCAGTGTAGAGTGATGGCTGGTTTTAATTGGCTTGAGAATGTGAGATATCAATATGTAGTTAGTTGGTTGTTATTTTGGTTAAAAGAGAATAGGAGTGTTTTAGTGGTTGTTATGGTTCTTGATTCCAGGTTGTTGCTGATCCAATCTGTGTTGAAGCAGTCAGATTTTCTCAGGTTGTGTTGGATTTTTAAGAATGCTAAATCTTGGCTGCACATTGCTGGTTTTTGGCATCAGGTAAAACTCTGTTACTTTCTCCCAGACCTGATTAATTGGGTTATGGCAGTGAGGCATCAGTATGTTGTTAGAATTTTGTTGTTTTGGATCAATTGGCTACTTTGCACTTCTTCATCTATGAGTCAGAATATGATTGGTTTTTGGCAGCATTTTTTTGGCTTAAGGCAATGTTGGGTTATGTTTTTGGTAGCTTTATTCAATGGGCAGGATTTGAATTGGTTATTGGATTGTATAATTTGATTGCCAATTGCTATGTAGGTTAAGATGAAGAATCCTAAGAAGTATTGTGTTCAACCGAATACTGGAGTTGTTTTGCCTCGATCAAAATGCGATGTAATAGGTACCTATGTATATAAATGTTTATATTTGGTTACTGAGAATGAAAGTATGAACCTTTAACGTATTTAAGATGTCATTTAAGCTTTAAAGTATGACTTCGTGTTTCAACAGGTAATAGAGGGAACTTTTTGTTTCATTTCATAATTACTTTGGTACAGTAACAATGCAGGCACAGAAGGAGGCTCCTCTTGATTTACAATGTGAGGACAAGTTTCTCCTTCAGATTGTAATCACAACCTCTAGTGCAACACCAAAGGACATCGCTCCAGAAATGGTATGTGCACTTTGACTTTATATTTATTGTATGTTTTTAAGGTCAGATTAGTAGAGTATTTGGTTTATCAATAATAATTTTAGGTTAAATCAAGAATTATACTTTAAATAAAATAATAGGATTGGGGATATCAATTGATGCCTAGAACCACCTAGCATTCAAGGTCATCAATAAGATTCTAGGCATGTCCTTAAAGTGAAAACATGAATAAAGTTAATGGGGTTTGATGTTACCTTTTCTGAGAGTTGGTGGCGGAGGTGTTATTGGGCAAAAGAGATGCAAAATTTGGGTGGTGAAAATGGCTTCTTCCCTGTACCAATAGAGAAGAGACGAGAAGAAAATTATATAGAGGAAGAAATTCACAGCTAAAAGAGAAATAAATCATCAAATCTTGGGAATAAATCTGAATCTTTTGTCAATTATATCACTTTAGAAATTTAAATTCATAAATAAATAATAGAAAATATATAAATTTCGAAAATACTTAAAATGATTTTGTATTTGAATATAAATGTTTTCTTTTTTATCTTTTTCTTGTATTTGTTAGATTAGATTGAGTTTTGAATAAATCAAATAATTTGAAATTTTTTATTTTTTTTTTGAATATATGATTGCCGAAAATTTAGGAGCTGATATTTTTTTAAATTTGAGTAATGATCAACAACGAAATCAAAAAATACATACTCTTTGTATTTAACCATAAATTACTTTCGCATTTTTTAAGATCTCATCTCATATAAAAGAGATTTTATGTATAATCCCATGGAGATTTTATGTATAATCAACGTGCATTAATATTTTGTGTAGGTAATTATTTTTTTTGAATATTCATTAAATAGAATTGTATCTATTTTGGTATGGATATAATAAAATAAGTACTTGAAAATATATAACTGTTTTAAAATACTTAAAATGATTTTGTATTTGAATATAAATGTTTTCTGTTTTATCTTTTTATTGTATTTGTTAGATTAGATTGAGTTATGAATAAATCAAATAATTTGAAATTGCCGAAAATTTAGGAGCTGATATTTTTTTTAAAATTGAGTTATGATCAACAACAAAATCAAAAAATACATACTCTTTTTATTTAACCATAAATTACTTTCGCATTTTTTAAGATCTCATCTCATATAAAAGAGATTTTATGTATAAATGGTTAGAGCAAAAAAACACGCATTACCAATAAAAAAAAATAAAAAAAAAACTGAATCAAATTATAAACATTAAGGATGAGTTATATATATATATCTGATTATATAATTCATGCTAGCCTCCAAATTCATGCTAAATATTTGATGTATATATATCTTTTTGATAAATATTTGATGGAAAAGATTATAATGAGCTTGAAATCCGCAAGCAGGGTAAAAAAAAATGAATCCGATTTTTTTGATATATATATATATATATATATATATATATATCTTACATAATCTTTTTGATATATATATATATATATCTTACATAATCATTTTAATCAAATTATATGATTCATGCTAGCCTCCAAATTCTTTTGCTTAATTTAAGTATGAGTTATATTATGATAATATTGTCTTTGTAATTTCAGAAAATTTAGGAGCTGATATTTTTTTGAAATTGAGTAATGATCAACAACGAAATCAAAAAATACATACTCTTTTTATATTCGAGTCACCTATCCTATCATTGTGCTTGTTACTATAAATAACTTAAAAAAATCAATTTTCTGTCCTCAAAATTAATATACAAATGGTTAGAACAAAAAACACGCATTCCCAAACGTTTTAATTTGCTCGAATCTTTTTTTCAAAATGCCTAAACATAAACCAAAAAAGAAAAAGAGAAAAGAAAAATAAACTAAAAACGAAAGAAAAGAAAAATAAAATAAAAAACTGAATTATAGATGACATCAATTCGAATGATAAAAAAATAAAAATAAAATAAAAATAAAATTAAAAATAAAATAAAATAAATCATGAGTAACATTATTCTTAATGATGAACTTGATTGTTGTCGACATGAGTAATGCGCACTTGATCTTTATAGATGACATCAATTCGAATGTGGCCATGAGGTAGTCCTCGTTTGAAAAACTCCACGGAGATGATAGAGACGACAACTGCATAGATGAACAAATATATAATTACAATAGAGATTGTTAAAAAGAAACTGCATTCATCAAATAGAACTTAAACTAATAAATTAAAAGAATTACTTACATGAATTGAGGCGCTAAAACAACATTCTTCTTTCAAATCTCTCACAAGTTGCTTGAATTTAGTTTTAAAATTACCATGCAATACATCAGGGATATCTTTCGGTTCAAGGCCCGAACTGTCTAAAATTTTTTGGACTTCTGGCAACAAAAAAGTAGAACCAAAGCTGATGAAATGTGAGAGAATCTACCGACTGTTTGTTTCATTGATCTGTGAAATTAACAAACAATAGATTTAGCACAAATATTAATCATAAACCATGTTAGGGTGAAGAAAAAATGAATCCTTGTTAGAGTGAATAAAAAAAATAGGATTACCTTCACGACGGATTCTCTCACGATGAACAATGGCACTGATGGCTCTGATTTTCTGGCTCTGGTGAGGGGCCTGTCGCGTGTGAGAAGAACAAACAGATGGAAATATGTAATTGCGAAAATTGAAGCTTCCATGATGAGTTGAAACGAAAAACTGAGTATTAAAGCAAAACTTGCAGAAGCTGATCTTTTATAGTAATCAATTTAAACATTTTGAAATTTAAAGAAATTCAATTCATGCCTAAAATATACTCATATCATATCTAAAAAGTTAAATTTTGAAATTAAAATTTACTCTTTCAAAATATGTTGAATTATCCGAAATATTAGAAATTAGGCTTTTATTTTTTTTATTTTTATAGTTTGCCAAACTCATTACCGTTACAAAAAAAAAAAAACTGAATCAGATTATAATGAGCTTGAAATTCGCAACCAGGTTAAAAATATGATAAGTAGGTGACATTTTTTTATTCTTCTTCTTTTTTTCTGTAAGATTTTTTTTGATATATATATCTTACATAATCTTTTTGATAAATATTAAGGATGAGTTATATATATATCAGATTATATGATTCATGCTAGCCTCCAAATTCATGCTAAATATTTGATGTATATATATCTTTTTGATAAATATTTGATGAAAAAGATCATAATGAGCTTGAAATCCGCAAGCATGGTAAAAAAAAATGAATCAGATTTTTGATATATATATATATATATATATATATATATATATATATATATATATATATATATATATATATATATAAATATATATCTTACATAATCTTTTTAATCATATTATATGATTCATGCTAGCCTCCAAATTCTTTTGCTTAATTTAAGGATGAGTTATATTATGATTATATTGTCTTTGTAATTTCAGGAAATTATGGATCTTGATTTGCTTAATTTTAGAATTGGTTTGTTGAGATTTGGAATTTTGAAAAATATATTCTTCTTCTTTTTTTTACGAAAGATTTTATATATATATATATATATATATATATATATATATATATATATATTTTACATAATCTATTTGATAAATATTAAATATTTCGAAGTAACTGTTTCTTTAATTTTGGATTAATTTAATTCATTCCTAAAATATACTCATTTTATAACTAAAAATTTAAATTTTGAAATTCAAATTTACTCTTTCAAAATTTATTGAATTATCTGAAATAGTAGGAATTAGGCTTTTATTATTATTTTTTTAATTTTCGATTATAGCAGCAAAAAATGGCTGACCAATTGAGAAGTGCCACGTGGCTTTTCACGTCATTATGCCACGTGGCAGAATGTGAAGGCTCCAAATTCTTTTGCTTTCATATTATATATAGATTTCAAAGCCCCTCACCCCTCCTTTTTTTTTTCCTTTCTCCTTCTCATTCGTTATTTTTTCTACGAAAAAGTCATAAATAATTATTTATTTGTGCTCTCCTTGAATATATATGTTTCGTCATTAATATGTAATCTTAATAAATTTCTTTAATTAGTTAATGAATGTATCCAAATAGTAATTCTTTCGGTCCAAAATAGCTGTCAATTTTGATCAAAATGTTTGGTCCAAAATAATTGTCGCTTTTAGGGTAAAACATAATCAGATTTCTATTTTACCCCTTCATTGGAACTCGCTTTTCTTTATTAATTGGATTGTTGTGTGAAGTAGTATAAGAGAGAAAGAAACATTAAATAAAGATAATCTTGACACTTTTATCATAAAATTGGGATAATAATTGTCTTTTTTTAAACCCGTGAAAAGTCCAAATATATATAAATGTTACAATAATACTTTAACAATATTACTCATTTCGTCTCAATTTAAATTTAAATCTTTTTTTTAATGGATTTCCTATTTTAAATTAAAAAAAAAGTGTTTGTAATGCTTCTTTAATCAATGACTCATAACTAAAGTAATATTTCGCAAATTTTATTATTTCATGACTCAAATATATATAAATGTTACTATAGAGAGACCTACCTATAATAGGAGATATGCTATGGATAAACGAGTTTCCTGTTAGGATTTACTTGTTACTAATATTTCTTCTTCTAAATTCTTCTTCCAAACGTAATGATTCAACAACAGCTATCACAACACATCGCTCTAGAACGGGGGGCGGCTCCAAAGACACTGTTGTCGCAGGCACCATCATCGACCGAACTTATTTAATGAATTTGCCATCACCATACTGATGTAAACACAGCGGAATATCAATGAAGAATTAACCAAATTAATGGAAAATTCTTAAATCTGTAGAAGGAATCCTCCTTCAATCAAGCCAACAATGGCTTTTTAGGTTTTCACCAACAAGAATGCTAAGCAATTCTAAAATTCAATAAATCAAAATTGTGTTTTCCAAAACCCTACCAAAGTATTTATACTCCTAACTGCAAATAAATAAAGGAAAAGAAAATAACGATAATAAAAATACGAGACGAGTCGTAATTAAATAAAACAACTTAAATCTTCCTGCGCTTCACGATTCTGTCACGCTCGGTCGTGGCCTTGATTCTGCTCGGCCGTGCAAGCCTGTTTGCTGATGAGTAGTTTCTGTAATACCTCACTCGGCCGCGTCTTTTCCTTGCTCGGCCGTGCCAGCCTTCTTGCTCGACCGTGCCCCCTTCACAACTCGGCCATGCTTCACTGGTGCAGCATCATTCACTCCCACTTGAAAATGATTCGTCCCCGAATCATGAACTAAATAAGAACAACGTATTGTGGCAGGAATTGGCATGGACTTGGCTTTTGAAACCTCCTTCTTCGGCCTTCTGGCAGCTTGTACTGGAGCCTTCTGTTTGACTTAAGGTTTTGCCCGAGTTGTATTGCTTTTCGTAGCCCCTCATGCAACAGCAACTATATCCACAGCTTTATTGTTACCTGAAATACAAAATTTGGGAACACACAAGGAAATAATTCCTTTCCCACTTCCTTTTGCTAGCATGTACCCCTTTTGCTTGCAATGGGCAAAGATTAAACTTGATGCCATCCTTCATAAAACTGATCACATTAGTCGACCCATTATGAGTAGAATCAACATCATAATGCCAAGGCCTCCCGAGCAACAATTGGCAAGCACTCATGTCAACAACATCACAGAGAACTTCATCCTTATATCTACCAATAGAGAAAGGAACTAAACATTGCTAAGGACCTTGAGTTTACCTATTGCATTAATCCACCCCACATGATATGGATTTGGATGCTTCTTGACCTCCAATTTCAGCTTATCTATCGTCCCCCTAGCAATCAAGTTATCACAACTCCCGCTATACATAATTATGTTCAACTTTTCATCATTCACCAAACCAATAGTACGAAAAATTCCATGTCTATTAGGAGCTACATTCGAGGGAGCTGTCAAAGTTAACTTCTCAAACACAAAAGTCCCATGTTCATCTCCCTCATTATTAGTGTTCGAATCCTCTCAATACTCTTTAATCTCTTCATCCCCATCCTTATCAGCCATATGAACTTGCCCACGAGTAGGACAATTATTAGAAATATGCCCGTGAAAATTACAACGATAACATCTATTTCCATAAGTCTTAGCGTAATGATTAGAATTGGTAGGATTTTTCCCTACCGGCTTAGCTACGACGGGTTCCTGCTTATCATCACCACCTTTGGCAACAGTAACTTTTTCTTTTTCAACAACTAAAGGTGATTTAGACCCCGAATATTGTCCCTTATTACCCATATTAAATGAAGAAACAGAAGGAGATAAAATTTCAGTTTCTTGACCCTCCGCAGTTTTAACACGAGAAATTGCCCCATCAAGTGTATGCACATGATATAATTTAACCATACTATTAACGCTAGGACGAAGACCAGAAACATACCTCGCTATTTGTTGTCATTCCGATTAACACAAATCAGTAAGCGCAGACAGTGTATGAAAATTGTGCGTGTATTGATCAACTGTCCGATTATCTTGCTTGCAGTCCAGGAATTTCTGATAGATCAATTGCTCATAATCTGCGGGCATATATCGTTGTTTTAAGGCCGTCTTCATCCTTTGCCATGTGGGAATTGGTAGCTTACCATTCCTTCGACGATGATTATTCAACTGTTCCCACCAAGCCGAAGCACCACCACGAAGTTTGTAGGCCACATATGGCACCTTCCTCTCTTTCGGAACATTCATCAAGGCAAAATATTTTTCTACCTCGGAAAGCAAATCTGTAAATTCTTCTATGTCTAACTCCCCTATGAAAAAGGGTAGATCAGCTTTGACTTTAGGAGCCTGATCCGCAGGTACCGCGATAAAATCATCTTCACCCTCTGAATCTGAATCCTCCCCTCTGGCCGAACGAAAACGGTTGTTCCCTTCATTTCCTGCAGGTGCACGAACCCCTGCCCGTTGCCTTCGCGATCACCAACCCGCAAACCCTCTAAAAGCCTAACCATATCAGCGTGACGAGCTGCAGCCTGTTCATCGTGAATCATAGCCTGACGGTCTTGTTCCTGTGCTTCTTGGTTCATACGTTCAAGGAATGCAAGAAGAGCGTCGTTGTTGTTTCCGTTTTCGCCTGCCATCTTACTGGATCGAGCCTTAACCTGATACCAACTGATGTAAACGCAATGGAATATAACGAATAATTAACCAAATTAATGGAAAACTCTTCAATCTGCAGAAGGAATCCTCCTTCAATCAAGCCAACAATGGCTTTCTAGGTTTTCACCCACAAGAATGCTAAGGAATTCTCAAATTCACTAAATCAAAACAGTGTTTTCCAAAACCCTACCAAAGTATTTATACTCCTAACTCCAAATAAATAAAGGAAAAGAAAATAACGATAATAAAAATACGAGACGAGTCCTAATTAAATAAAACAACATAAATCTTCCTGCGCTTCACGATTCTGTCACGCTCGGCCGTGGCCTTGATTCTGCTCGGCCGCTTCTTTTCCTTGCTCGGCCGTGCCCCCTTCACAACTCGGTCGTGCTTCACTGGTGCTGCATCACATCCTCAAATAAAGAATTTTCTATTAATCGCCGGTCAGCCATACGGCAGTGGAAATCTACAAGCAGACATTACTGTTTGTTCCAAAATAAGATATATTCTAACTAACTAGAAGATTTACGATCAATGACAATCATTCATTAACTATTTTTATCACACTTTTTATCTTCTAACCACTTTCTATACTCACAATACTCTAACCCATTTTCTATATTTTATAATAAAAATATTTCTCTCCTTAATATTTGAACCCATTTTTTTTTAAAGTTTAAAAGGGAGTATATAAGGAGGCAATGTTATCTCAAAGTAATTAAAATACATCTAACTAAGAGTTGTAATAGAAGATGCAAAATGACCATAACTTTGATTTTGCTAGTTCTCTCTTCGATTAGCAATAATTATTTGTTAGCCCAAAATTTATCTAAAATATTTTAAAATTTTGGGCTAACAAAATTTTGCTAGTTCTCTCTTCGAGTAGCAATAACTATGGAGTAATTGTTATATTTTGACTAAAATTTTAAATATTTTTCTAAATTAATTTGATTGGATTTTAATCAAATATTTATGAATTTTTCAGTTATAAATTTTTAAAATTTATAACTAATGTATCAACAAAAAGAATAATATTAGAAATTTATGCAAGTGAATACCATAGTTTATACTCCCTCCGTCCCAACCCAAAAGCCACAAACTTCCTTTTTGGGCGTCTCATTTAAAAATGCACTTTCCCAAAAAGGAAACCTTAAATCACTATTCTCTCCACTCATTCTCTCTCCTACTTTACTTTTACACTCACAACATTCTCTTTCTTACATCACCTCCCACTTATTCTCTCTCCTATTTAATTTTTCATACTCACAACATTTAAACTTTTTGTCTTTCCTACATCACTTTCCTTAATTTGCGTTCCCTCTCCATTTTGTGGCTTTTGAGTTGGGACGGAGGGAGTATTAAAAAGAAATGGAACTCTTTTTGTGGGATGTAGGAATATATTTTAAGAAATTGTTAGCCTATTTTAATTTTAAAATTATAACAAATACCAAATTCACTTTAAAAATTAAATTCTCATTTATTATATATTTTAAATATATCATGTTTTAATAGATATTCACATTGTAGGCCGAGTTGTTAGCTTAATATTCATGCTTAGGATTTTTTGTTATGGGCGGCAAAATTGATGAAAAAATGAGATGTCAAATTAATCTAAAAGTAAATTCAAAGTAAAACTGATGTGATTATGAAAAATGGATCTGGACCTGAACAGTAAATTAGGCCCAGCTAGGCGAAATGGGCCAAATGGGCAAAATATGTTTAACCCGTGAGTCTAAATGGGTTCAAAATAATCAACGACATTCGTAAGGGGGCGGCATGCGTAGGCCGGCGCGTGAGAGTAAGGTCGTGCGAGAAGTATACTTTGGTTACTCGTGGCTGTGACTGATTGTGTTGATTGGCGAGAATCTTGTCTGTGTGGAGGATAGGATTGGCGACAATGTGATGATTGTCGCCCCTCCTTTGATTGTCACCTAAGCGACTTACGTGACCAATGACCTTGAATGATTCATAGATTCACACGTGTGTACCCCACTATAGCCGTCATTTGTATTTAAATTGATATGATGAACAGTCTATAACCGCCAATATGGTGTGATGTGACAAGGTAAACAGTGCTTTTCCACTAACTTTGGGGTGGTTGGCTCCTTGCTTTGATGATTGACATGTGTCCCACCATGTGCAAGGCACATGGTGCATGGGAGTATATAAGCCATTTGGAAAATATTATTGGTAAGTCTCTCATACTCTCTCTAAGCTCTTTCTCTCTCTAGAAAACTTCATTGTTATCTTGTTGTGATCTGTAATCTTACTCTCACGCCGAAGGGGTTTTGCCGAAGCCACCCCCGGCCTAGTTTACATTTGTGCTTGTGTATAGATGACCGTTTGACCACTCAAAGAGGAGCAGCCAGAGTATCCTTGTTTTCTGTTCGAACTCAGTTCCTGTGCAACCCATTTGGTGTGATAGCATCAGTTGGTTCTGTTGCCGGGACCAATTTTTCCTCTTTGCATGGTCTGTTGAAGTTGTAGTGGGGTAGTGGTTCGGTTGAAGTCATTTGCTGTTTTTGTTCTTGTTCAGAAACCCAGGAAACCTTTTTGTCAGTTGCTGTCAATTTTACTTTCTGTTGTATAAGCTTTGATTGGTCCGTTAGAGTTCGCTGTGGATTGTCAGTTTGCTTGAAGTTGTTACTGTTTCGTTTGCTGTCAGTGGTGTTTGTGTTCGTGTAAGCTTTATATTCTGTTGGTGTACCTATTTTTTAACCCCAGAATAGTTGGAAATGGGTCAAGATAAAGGGACCCACTCAAAGATTGTTCAGAATTTGGCGTTGGTGACCCCAAACTCTAAGGATGTTCGTGGGGCCAGAGGGTCTGACAGAGAGGGTGATGTACATTCAACTGATACAGAATCTACCACCAGGCGAGCTAGAGAGCGGGAATCAAGGGCGAGAGCTGATAAGGCTAAGGCAAGATCGGAAGAGCAGAATCTCGCTCCTTCGAGGGATGATAATGCTAGGGCAGAGGCAGACCAGATAAGGGCTGATAATGACTTGTTATTGTAGATTCTCGTAAACAACAAGAGGTTGAGGGAGATGAGCTAGGAGCCTTCTCAGATCCCGCAGGATTTGCTGGCCAAGGCGGCAGGAAAGGGCCCAGCAGGAGAGCAAGAGGCTAGCCAGAGTGTGGCAAAGGAGCCAAGGCGAGCGAGGCATATGCCGCCGCCCAAGGAAAAATGATAGAGAGCGTAGGCGAGACCAAGTAAAGGCGAGATCGGAGGGAGCTGTTGAGAAGAGAAAGTATGAAGAGTTTGAAGATGGGGGAAAAAGGAAGAAAGTATATAACAAGTATGGAAACTCGCGAGAAGATTCTTATTTCTATGAGTATGAAAGTGATGAGCTAGATAGTGGATCAACTATGGACAAGACTTATAGGCCTTATCGGTCCAAGTATTCTGATGAGAGGGTTTATAGGGATGAAAGGTCGCATCATTCGTGACATTCAGAAAGGCCGCGCCATGAGGAAAGATCACAGTGAGATCGGGATCAGAGGAGGTATGAGAAAAGCGAGAAAAGAGATGAGAAGGAAAAAGGCAAGAAAGCCACAGAAGCTGTGAAAACTGTGGAGGTTGCGAAGGCCGCCGAGTTTGAAAAGACTAAAAAAGAGGAGAATGACAAGTGGAAGATTGAAATGGCAGAAATGGCCAAGAAGATAAAGGAGCTAAAGGCGGGAAATAAGCCGGTGGAAGAAAAGGGTTCTTACTTGGCACCATTTTTATAGAGTATTCAGAATGCTGACCCAGATCCTAATTTCCTCATGCCTACTTTGTCGAGCTAATCTGGGAATACTAGGGCGAACACCCATGTTGGCGGGTTTGAGGAGACTTTGTCTCTGGTGACAAAAAGTGAAGCTGTTTTGTGTAGAGCCTTGGCAAGCACGCTGACCGACCATGCGTTGGAATGGTTTTTGGCCCAGCCTTTTGAGTCAATCTCAGGCTAACAGGATTTCAAGATAATGTTTGGGCAAGATTTAGGGCATCGGGGGCGCAGCCCGTCCGAAAGCAAGAGTTATAAGGAATCAGGTAGAGGACCGGGGAAGGAATTGCAAGCTATACTGAGAGGTTCATGAAAGTTGCCAACCAGATTTCGGACATTGAGTAGAGTAACATAATTATGTTGTATAATGCCAGTTTGCTGCCAGGGCATTTCAAGCAGGAATTGGGCATGAGATTGCCAGAAACGGCGGGAGAGCTGTACGAAAGGGTGAGGGATATTGTGGAGGCGATAATGATGATGCTGCCGTGGTGCCAGCGACAACATCAGTGGCAAAGAAGAGTGTGAAGGAGAGGATTGATTTGGTGAAGGATGATAGAAGGGGAGGTAATGGTGGCCGTGGCAGAAATCAGGCAGGGGGAAGTGGAGGTCGCAGTGTTGGCCATCGTGATCGGCGGGGAATGTCAAGTATAGTAGGCTAAATTCTTATATCAGCGAGATCCTAAAGAGGGTGAATTTGCCGGAGCCTTACCCCATTATGGAAGGTACACTTGGAGCTAGAGATCAGAAGAGTTTCTGTGAGTATCACAAGGATAAGGGGCATACAACAGAAAATTGTTATAATTTGAGGCGAGTAATTCAGATGAATATTGATGGAGGAGATTTGAAGGAGTATTTGGAGAAAAATGTAGGGCGAGATGATGGGAGAAGACCTGAGAGAAATTTAGTTGATGTTATTCAGGATCCTTTGCCTAGTGTGGCCCAGCTTAATAGTCAGATCATGACTTTGACGCACAATTTTGATGTCCCAGCATATGCCGCCAGTGAGGATAGGGTGATCAGCTTTTCGAGGCGAGAATTGGCCGTTACCAAGAATCATAGGATCCAGCCAATGATAATAACCATCTATCCTGGAAACAATATTGTGCAGAGAGTTATGGTGGATTCTGGGGTCAGCAGGAACATTTTATACTATGAAGCTTTCAAGAGAATGAATTATACAGAAGCCAACCTAGTGCCATATAATTGATTTTTGGAAGGATTCACCAACCATACTATCAAGGTGAAGGGTACAATAATGTTGGAAGTTGAGATTGGCGAAGGCAGACTGGCGAGATCTGAGAATGTCGAATTTATGGTAATTGATTTGGTTTCCCCTTATAACGCGATTGTGGGGATCCCACTCATGCAGAGTTTTGAGATGGTTTTGTCCATTCCGCACCAGAGGGTGAAGTACCCCACTCCTAATGGCATAGGTTGTTTGAAGAGCGAGATAATTATAGTGATGAGAAAGAAGAAGGAAATGCAGAAGGCTAAGGCGACAAGCGTAAGCTCGTTGACAACAAAGTCGAAATCTCGCCAGTTGAGGATTAATATGATTGTGGCAGTGGATGATGAGATTGATTGGGAAGTGACTGAATGCACGATGAATGGTACAACCATGCTAGTTGCAGCGGCAAGGGAGGTCCCAGAGGTTGTGGTAGTTGGAATTGAGGAAGTACAGGAATCTAGAGAAATTGTGATTGATCTAGAACTCGCTAGCGAGATGAGTTTGCCAATAGATGTGGTTGAAGGGCGGGAAGCGAGAGAGGAAGTGGTTGATGTCCGAGAATATGAGCAGGAGGTTGCTGAGGAGGAAGTTGAAGGCGAAAATAGTTTTGCAATGGAGGTGGTGAATGTGACTCCGAATTTGAGTTATGCCAGGATGGTAAGGTTTATGCAGATGGCAGAGCTGAGAATTGAAGAGATTGTTGATGATTCTGAGGAAGATTGTGAGACCATAGAAGTGGAGGATTGTGAGGGGAGACCTACTGGGAACGTTTTTGCCGACCCAAGAAGGGCGATTGTCGCCAAGAGCAGGAAGAGAAAGAGAATGGAGGTTGAAACATTGCAAGTGTGAGATGAGCCAGATATTCAGGCTTTGGAGGAGTTGGAGGAAGTTGAGATCAACTGCTACTTTCTAGAGCAGAAAGTGAAGATCGGGAAGTAGTTGTCTAGAGATGAGAGAGAATGTTTGGTGGAGTTTTTGAGGGAAAAATTGGATGTTTTTGCATGGCAGCCAGAAGGCATGAGGGGCATTGAAGAAAATGTCATCATGCACTGCCTAAATGCTGACCCCAACATTGAGCCCTATAAGTAGAAAGTGAGGCATTTATCACCAGAGAAGGAAAAGGCTGTTTTGGAGGAAGTTGATAAGTTGTTGAAGCGGGAATCTTCAAGAAGATCCAATATCCTATTTGGCTGGCCTGCCCTGTCATGGTTCTGAAGTCGAACAAAAAATGGAGAATGTATATAGACTTTACAGATTTGAACACGGCCTGTCCGAAGGATTATTACCCACTGCCCAAAATTGATAAATTGGTTGATTCTATTGTTGGCCATAAAGTTTTCAGTTTTATTGATTCTTACTCTGGATATCACCAAATCAAGATGGCGGAGGAAGATAGGGCGAAAACAGCCTTCAGGACTCCTAAGGGGAATTTTTGTTATAAGATGATGCCGTTTGGCTTGAAAAATGCTGGAGCGACATATGAAAGAATGGTGAATGAAGTTTTTAAGTCCCAGATTGGGCGGAATATTGAAGCTTACATTGATGATATGGTGATCAAAACAAATGAGAATGACCATCTGGTGGATCTCGCCGAAACTTTTGATAATTTGAGGAAAAATTTTATGAAGTCATACACCAGTAAGTCTACTTTTGGAGTCACGGCGGGAAAGTTTTTAGGATTTTTGGTGAATAGGCGAGGGATTGAGGCCAACCCCGAGAAAATTTAGGCTTTGCTGGACATGTCACCACCTAAATCTATTCGCGATATTTAGCTCCTGAACGGGAGGATTATTGCTTTGGGGAGATTTATATCAAGATTAGCAGAGAGATGTTTGCCATTCTTTAAAGTGTTGAAAGGCGGGAAGAAGTTTGTGTGGGATGAAGAGTGTAATGTTGCGTTTGAAGAGATGAAGGCCTATTTGGGCAAGCCACCATTGTTGTGTAGCCCAGTTGAGGGAGAAGATTTATATGTTTATCTGGCGGCTTCAGATTATGGGGTTGCCGCTGTGCTGGTGAGAGAGTATGGGAATATTCAGAGGCTAGTTTATTATGTTTCGAAGGCGTTGAACGAGATTAAAGCGAGATATTTTAAGGCCGAGAAGTTGGCCTATGCTTTAGTGGTTGAGGCGAGAAAATTGAGGGCTTATTTTATGGCCCACACTATTGTGGTGTTGTCTGATGCCCCGTTGAGAAAAATTTTGCAGCAGCCTGATTCGGCGAGAAGGTTGCTGAAATGGTCGATTGAGCTAACAGTGTTTGATATAAGATATGAATCTCGTTGGGCGATAAAGGCGCATGCTTTGGCTGATTTTATTGTTGAAACTTCATTCACCAAGTCTCAGACAGAATTGACAGAGGAGGCAGGGAAGAAAAGGGCAGCTAAGAGAGTTGTGCCTAGTTTGATTGAAGATAAGGAAAGGCCGCCAAACTGTCGGCATTTGCATGTGGATGGATCATTAGCCAAATATAAGGGTGGAGCGGGAATTATTCTAGTTTCACCGGATGAAGAGCTCAAGTATGAGAAGGCACTGAGATTTAAATTTTATGTGTCCAACAATCAGGCGAAATATGAGGCATTGGTTGCGGGAATTGAGCTGGCGAGAGATATTGGGCTGAAAACGATTGTTATTCACTAAGATTCCCAGCTGATTGTGAATCAAGTTTGGGGCTGGTATGGAGTATTGCACCAGTTTTGGTTAAGTATTGCAATGTGGTGAGAAACATCTTGAAAGGGTTTGATTTTTGGGAGCTGGTCCAGATTGATAGAGCAGAAAATTTGGGTGCAGACTCATTGAGCAGGTCAGCAGAAGGTGATGTGCAGGGCTTGGATGGTGAGCCGTTGGTTGAATATGTTGACATGCCGTCAATCAACAGGCCGGTAATCATGGAGATTGAGGAGGCAGAAAAGAATTGGGTAACTGAAATGAAAGATTTTTTAGACAAGGGAGAATTGCCGCCAGATGAGGAAAAAGCCAAGCTGATAAAATAACCTCACCAAGGTTTACTATTCAAGATGGTATCCTGTATAGGAAATCTTTTTCAAAGCCGCTGATGAGATGTATAGAGCCAAGCATGTGTAGCGTTGTGAAGGATTTTGAACATCTCCTTTTTATTTATCTTTTGAGTCGCCACCTATATTATTCGTTTGGAAAACATAGAAAGACCAATTTTTAAAGAGATTTAGGTTCGGGGCTTAGGTTATGGAATGGGAAGGTCAAGGAGCACCCATTCCACCCAATTCGGAGATCGGTCTTGCTAAAGAAAAGAGAGGTTTTCGAAAATAAAAGGATTTTAAATAAAAATAAATAAAAATCCATTTAACGGGGTTAAACGGAATGTAGAATCGATTGCTTCGAGACCATCCCCATGATTTAGGGAGGCTCTAGGCCTATCCTAGATTCTATGGATTTATACCACTCTAACAATCAATTAGAAAGGAATTTAGGGGTTACCTTGCGTGAGGTGTTTCGGGCAGAGTTTCGACTCAAGTATAGAATCGAATTTTGGCACGGACAGAGTTTCGCCTCAGTCCTTGACTCGGATCTTGATGTTTGTTTATCAACAAGGTTGATAAACAAACTTTGAGGTGATTTTGGGGGTGATTTTACAGGAATCTTTCAAGGAGAGAAACTAGTAAAATGTGTGGGATCGTGGACCTCTTAAATACTGGAAGTCACCAGGTATTTATAGGTGTTAGAGAGGTAGAGGTGGAGAGATAAAACACTCCTAGGAAAGTTCCAGACTCCAAAATCATTGGTTGGCTGGATGGATAAAGTTTTATCCCGAAAAGAGGTTGAAATCGATGAGGAAACTGTCATTTGCATGCTGCAGATGACCAATATCTCATGCGAGACATGCCATTTCGCGTGAGATATTGTAGTCTATGGACAATTCTGTCCTTTCCCCGTTATCTCGTATGCAGTTTAGTCCCAAATTAACGGTGGTTAGTCAAAACTTAACGAAACATGACGAAATGGTGGATTTCTACTTCTTGACTCAAAGCGAGACTTAGAGTGGTATAAATGTGATCTGATGGGTTCAGAATGGGGTGTCTACAGAGCCCCTCATCGACAAGTCTTATGGAAGAAGTCATGTCGACGACAGAAAAGACATCATTCTGAACATCGGGATGGTCGGGCCGCAAGGCTTCCTACGTATCTCTATCGGAGAATCAAACCATAACGTAGTTCGACTCCAAAACACGAAAAGGCTACTTTAGGTATTTTGAAAATCACTTTGAAATTGAGGAGATTTGGTTTTGAAAAGGTAAATTCGTACTGAGGAATCAAATCAGGACCCAATTCTGAATATACCTGCCCGTCTGAAGATTCGCCTATCTGGGCTCCGAACCTGCTAGGAAATCTGTTAGAAAACAAAAGCTCACCTGTTCAGTCCTTTGAGTTCTATCGGTTTTTTTGTGACGATTCGCCTGTCTGGGCTCCGAATCGGGCTTTTTGTTGTTGAGGATGACGATTCACCTGTTTGGGCGTTGAATCAGGCTTTTGTGATGACGATCCACCTGTCAGGGCGTTGGACCAAGCTTTTGATTTGACGATCCACCTGTCTGGGCATTGGACCGAGCTTTTTCTGTTGACGATCCACCTGTCTGGGCGTTGGACCGGGCGTTTCTGATGACGATCCACCTGTATGGGCATTGGACCGGGCTTTTTCTTTTGACGATCCACCTATCTGGGCATTGGACCGGGCTTTTTCTTTTGATGATTCACCTTTCTGGGCTCTGAATCATGTGGACTGAGTTGATCTTTGGATCAATTGGTTTTTGGGCGACTGGTGCCGTACTAGGCGATCGTGTGGGTGTCACGTTTGGCTCGTTCCGTGACTTGCGGTGCCGATTTTTCCACGTTTCCTTGCTAGTGTATAATTTCCAAGGGTAAATGTGTCAAAATTTTGAATTTTGACGTTGCGTAGACGCTTATTGTCGAGGACAATTTCGTCAAATTCCAGAAGGCATATCTCGCGCGAGATAAGATATACCGTGCGGGATATCCACTGTCGAGGCAATATATAACAGCAGCTGCTATTTTAATTTGAAACATCTCTTTTTAAATTCCCTCCCTAGCTCGAGCCAAGGCGATTTTCTCTGCAAATTTTTGCGAGTTGCTTGTTGATTCCCCCTTCCAAACAACTCTCAATCCTTCCTCCCTCCACAATCAATGGCTCAAGAGAGAAAGAATTCTATTTTGGGGAGTTATTTGCTTGGGAAAGACTATCCTCGCGACGACCTCACCTTCGATAGGGATGCGCATATCTCCACCGTTGTTCTGGAAGGTTTGGTAAGAGCTTCTCTCTCAATTCTTGTTTCTTGTATTGCATTGAATTTGAACCCATGCTTTTTTTTATTTCAAATTTCATTGATGGCAGTTTCTTTGCTTTTTGTCTAGAACTTGATTCTACCTTGCATGCTTCGTTTTTTGTTGAATTTGTTGGATGCTTGTTGCTGCATTGTGTCCGTATGAGTCTCCTACATATCATGGGTTGTAGGAGGGGTTGATTCGGGTCATCAATTGCATCTTTGGGCAAGCTTTTCTTGTGCGCACGCCAAGTGTTCGATGAAATGCTTCAATGAAGATTTTCTTCTATTCCTTTGAATTTCTGACATGGAATGATTTCTAACATCGCCCTTTTTGCTCTTTCTTTGTTTTGCAGTCGTACAGGCCGACAAAAAATTTCCGTGGGAGCCCAAAACTGGCAAGAGCTTTGTGGGACAAGATCAAGGACCTCAATGGGGTTCGAGCTAGGGTGGCTCAAATGGGGCTTTTGACCTTTGTTGATAACCTTCAGGGGATGAGACGGACTCCCCAAGTTCTTCGGGCAATCAGGGAGAGGTGGTGGGATACTACTCACACCGTGCATCTGCGCTTCAGGGAAGCCACTATGACTTCGACGGACTTCCTTACTATCACGGGGCTAGAGTTCACTGGCGAGCCCCTTCAAAAGACTGCGGGTTATAAGCTTGTGGGCCCTACTGTGTGGAGACAGTTGATCGGTTTCGCCCCTAACAAGGTTAAGGGGTTTGCTGCTGAGTTATCCCCTATCCGGGGTCAGATTGAGACTTATGCGGAGAAGACAAATGCGGACACCGATTGGTTGGTGCGAGGTGCCCTCTGGTACATTCTTTCGGAGACTATCTTTGCGAACCACTCTTCTACGGCCCGTCTTTCTCTTTTGGGTTTGTTGGTGAATTTGGATGAGGTGAGGAACTATGACTGGGGCTCAGCGGGGCTGGCCTTCTGCTATCACGCCATGCATAAGGCGTGTAGGCATACCAAGGATACCCTGTCGGGGTATTCTTATGCTTGGGAGGTATGCTCTTGATTCTGTTTCTGTCCTTTGTATACTTTGTCTGTATTTTATGCTGAATCTATTCTGTTTTCTTTTATAGATATGGGGCTACGTTGTCTTTGGGCTGTACAAGTTTGAGCTGGACAGTCCGAACCCATTGTTCCCGGATATCAGGAGGTGGAGCCACCCCAATCGATGCGTTGATGAGGAGGAGAATCAGGAGTGGGCCCTGACGGTCACAGAGGCGCGGGCCATGCTGGACACCTTTGAGTATGAGCGGCTGGGCCTTTATCCATGAACCCTGTTGGAGCGGGAGGTCCACCGTGCTTGGGATGCCACTGCGATGCAGAGGATGCTGGCATCTCTAGAGGGGGATACTATGTACCTTGGCGAGCGAGTTTTCCCACAGCATGGCCGGGGTAGACTGTCATATAGGGTGCCAGCGGATCCGCCAAGGGCGATGTACCCCACCCACTATATTCCTGATGATGATTATGCCGATCTCATGGTGGGTTGTGCGGCTACGACTCGTGTTGTCCGAGGAGCCTCCTATGTGGAGTTCCTGCCTCGACTGATGGGTCTTCTTCCGGTGGGTGCTAGGCAGTCGCTTGCTCGTGGCTCCGTTTCTGCCTCTGCCTCAGGTTCGTCAGCCCCTTGCACTTCTTCCCAGTCTGCTGGTACTCTGCCCTTTGTACCAGATTTTGGCCCTCTAAGCTACACTTATATGATGGGGAGCATGCCGATGATGGGCCACATCCCGACTCCGGATCATATTCCCGAGGGTTACTGTCTTCCGCCTGATGTCTCCTCCGTATGTTTCTGTTCACTATTTCACATATTCATCCATATAAGTGTATATGTCCGACTTCATCTGAGCGTTTCTTTTCTTTTGTTGTCAGGTCACTATGTCCGCGGCCGATTACAGTCATGGAGCGACCAAGATGGTGGGACTGATGGCCCTGGTGTCGGACCTGTCTGAGAGGCTGTTCCAGAAGGCATCTTTGGCGGCTTCGACGGTGGCCTCTGTGGTGACTCTGACTTGTGGAGCCAAGAGGTCGAGGAGGGATGGTAGCCCCCATGGTGGTGAAGGAGGAGGTGCCGGCGGCTCGGGTGATCTGATGGCTTGACCCCCTTTTCTCCCTATTTGTTTTTCTGATGACTTGTACATATTGGCCGTGTGGGCCCAGACAATTTTCTTTCTTTTCGGTATCTGTTAGCAAGTAGGTAGCACAAAAAACATGGTTTTCTTAATTCCTAATCCTAGGTTTAATTAGTTAGTTTTTTAACTTTCTCGCCTTTCCGTGATTGGAAATGGAATGGCCATCTAGGCCACAATTATGGGCTTAATTTTGGTGTTGCACTGTATGTTGGGAACTGTATATGTAGGTTTTTCGAGACTTGCTTCATCAAGTCGGGGCTAGATCGTTATTGGTGCAGAACTATTGCTATTTTGCCGTGGCGATGTATCGCGCGGGACAAGGCATCTCGCGCGAGACACGCTACCCAGGCAGAATTCTTTTCCTTCTCCGAACATGATTTTGTCAGTTTTCCCTATAAAAACACCATGTAGTCCGGCCAGATAACTCATCCTAGCCTTTCAAACTCTAGAGATATTCTGTTAGGGTGAAGTTCTTGTCTTCCTTTTCAACCCTGTGATCCATGGCTTCCAAGGAGATCGTCCCAACGTCCATGATTGTCGATGATTTTTCTTTATCGTCTGAAGTGGTTGAATCTTTCAAGCAAGCATCAAGAGATTTTGTGAGGTCGTTTCGCAACCGATCTCGCAATAAGTTCATAGCAGAATTCGGATTCAGAATCCTTTTCACCTTGAAGAACCTCCAACCGGATTGGAATCTTTTGCAGGGTGCTGCTCGATTTTGGGATCCCTCTGTCCATCTTTTCAATTTTTCTCTTAATGAGATGGTGCCTACTGTGGAGGAATTTGCCATCATCTTGGATATGCCTTTGACTGGTGAGATTGTTGTTCCTAAATACAATAGGAATCATTCAGAGGCCTTGAATGAATTGCTAGGGATCCCCCTTGATACTTGCTATGAGTTGGTTCACCGCAGGTGGGTAGATTGTTCTTCTTTTCCTGAGCGATTCAGCGGAGATTCAGATGATGACGCCTTTCATGTCTACAAACGGAACTTTCTGGCCCTTTCTATTTTCGGAGATGTTTTGTTTACATGCAGGGATGGCTTGGTTGACTCCCAATTGGTGGAAGTTGTTCTGCAGGCTAGGAAACGTTCTAGGAACATTATTCCGCTTATTTTGGGTGAAACCCTGCATGGTCTTGATAAGCTGCATAAGACCGGTGCCATGACTCAAGGGAGTCCTCTTTTATTGACTATTTGGCTTAGGGAGCATCTCAAGTTGGTAGGTCCCCCGTTGGAATATTCCCCGTTCACATATCATACGCGAGAGTTATTGATCAAGGATCTCTCGGCGGATGAGTGGGCTGAGTTGATGGCGAAGATTGTAACTGTTGATATCCTTTGGTGCCCCCCTTATTTGAGATTGAACAAGTATGTTGCCAATACCAAGGGTTTTGACAAGGTTGTTCTCCCGGGTTTGCGAGATTCCTCTTTTTATTTTCCCAAGCGGGTGCTCTGTCAGTTTGGTCAACAGCAGGACACTTATCTTTTCGAAGGGGCCTCTCGTGATGTGTCTTATATTGGTGTAGAGTTTGCGCAGGCGCTAGCTCAAGCATGGGGTGAAGGAACTAGTCCGGATCGCTGGTCGAACCTTCAGACTTTTAATGCAAGCATCTTCTTATCTGACAAGTATTTGGATCGGTTTCTTCATACCTGCCACCCTAGTGTGGAGAAGATTGATGATCTGCGGCTTCCACTGTTAGAGGATTCTTTCGTAGCCAGCAATATTTTGCGAAGGAACGAGGCTCAGTCTGATCCTGCTAATGTACGAACCGATCCAACCCAGGATTTTCTTGATGGGGATTGGTACGAGAGGCGAGGCAAAGGGATTCCTGGAAAGACGCAAGCTTTAGATAGGCCCAATGTCTTCAAGAGGCTTTCAGAGTCCGTCTTTACTCGTCTCGAGGGATGTTCTGCTTTGAAGGGTCCGAAGCGCAAGAAGGATCGCAAAAACGGTGGTGATCATGTCTGTCGGCCTACCAAGTCAATGAAAGGCTAGATCTTAAGAAGTACCAAGAGATTGCTTTGATAGATCAATAGTTTTATTTTATTAGTATTTTTTTTACAAGATTGTTAGTTTAGCAAATTAGTCGTTGTGGTTAGGATTTCTCTTTTGCCATTAATAAAATGCATTTGATTAATAAAAGGACAAAATTAGATTTATTTATTTGATTAGACCGAACCCGAAGGCTGCCTACGTTCCTCTTTTACATCAATTAAATAAGAGGCTCAGGTCTAACGTAGTTCATTTTTGAGAGAAAAAAGGACAAAATACGGTTTCAGGCCAAAGGGTAATCTCGCGCGTGACAAGGCCCCCCCCTTTTTTTATGCACACCCTTTCTTTTGTCTAGACTGCCCTTTTGGGTTTTCAACCTAGTGGGCTTCTTTTCTCGTGCAAGCTCTAATTTTTGCATAGGCCGTCCCCTTATGGATTTTCAACCTAGCGAGCGATTTTCTTTTTAAGAGGCCAAGTCACGCGAAGTATTTCTTGAGCTTGTCCATGTTGACTGGCTTCGGTAGCTTATCTCCGTCTAAGTCTACCAGCTGAAGGGCTCCCCCAGAGAATATCTTCTTTACGATGTAGGGTCCTATCCATCTTGGTCCCCATTTGCCTACTAGGTTGAAGGGTCCAGGACGATGCTCACGGAGAACCAGGTCGCCCACTCGGATGTTCCTTGTCTTGACCTTTTTGTTGAAAGATCTTACCATTATTCTTTGATAAGCTTGGATGTACTTGGCTGCTTTCAGTCTCCTTTCGTCTAGCAAGGCTAACTCTTCGTATTGGCTTTCTAACCAATCGACTTCATTCACTTGGTTTTCTAGGAGAACCCTCAGTGATGGTATTTCCAATTCTATTGGCGAGACAGCCTCCATTTCGAATGTGAGGGCGTAGGGGGTCTCTCCTGTAGCTGTTCGGACTGAAGTGCGGTATCCCCACAGTGCGAAGGGTAACTTGTCGGGCCAATCTTTCCCGGTGATTGCCATCTTTCTAATTATGGTTTCAAATTTTTTGTTTGCGGCTTCAACTGCTCCATTCATCTGAGGCCTGTAAGGAGATGACTTGTGTCTTGTGATTTTATACTCGGTTAGGAGGTGATCGGTTTCCTTCTCGAAGTGCGAGCCATTATCGGATATCATCTCTTGCGGGACCCCATATCGGCAGATGATGTTCTGTTTGATGAATTCTGCAACCTTTCGGGCATTCAAATCTTTGTAGGAGGCGGCCTCGGCCCATTTAGTTAAATAGTCGATGGCTACTAGGACGAAGCAGTGCCCATTGGCTCCTGTGGGTGTGACCATTCCAATCACGTCTATCCCCCATGTCGAGAACGGCCAGGGAGAAGTCATAGGGTACAGCAAGGAAGGCGGTGCGTGCTGAAGGTTTGCGTGTATTTGACACTTATGGAACTTCTTCACCATTCTGGTACAGTCAGCTTCCATGTTTAGCCAAAAGTACCCTTGTCTGATGATCTTTTTGGCGAGCATGTTTCCGCTCACGTGGGTTCCACATATGCCTTGATGAACATGGTCCATTATTTCTCGGGCCTCTTCCTCGGTGGCACAAAGGAGGTTTCCTTGGGAATGCTTCTTGAATAGACGGCCAGCTATGATGGATTAATTAGCGGCCAACCTCTTAAGGGCGATCTGAGTCTTCGGATCTGTCTCAGGTGGGATGGTTCCATCTAGGATGAAATGCCAAATATCATGGTACCATGGTTTCTCTTTGGAGTTCTCAACAATGGCACATTCAGATAACCATTTGTCTTTGCAGTCATGGAGATCTATAACGGCGCAGTAGGCAGGAGTTGAACGTCATGTTATTTTGAAGGGTTTGACTGCTTTTCCTTTAGGGATTTCGACCAAGGAAGCGAGTGTGGCTAATGCATCTGCGAACCGATTTTTGTCTCTAGGAAGATAGTGAAACGAGACATCCTGAAATTGTTGCGCCAACTCTTGGAGGTGGGCACTATATTTTTGAAGGGTTGGATCTTAGATCCTCCACTTTTTTAGTGTCTGATTGATGATTAGCTGAGAGTCCCCAAATACCTCGAGTTCGGTCACATTGCGTTCTAGGGCTGCCTCAAGCCCCGCTATACAAGCCTCATATTCTGCGGTGTTGTTGGTGGCGTCAAAGTCAAGACGTATTGCTAATGGAGTATAGATGTCGTCAGGGTCTACCAACAACATTCTGATGCCGAACCCTCTCTTGTTGGCTGCGCCATCGAAAAATAATTGCCACTTATTTTCGTGTTCTATGCTCATGATGTCTTCATCAGGAAATCGCGGGTCTTCCCCCTTCGCTTCGTCACAAGGAAATTCGGCCAACTGATCTGCGAATACGCTTCCCCTGACGAATTTCTGAGTGACGTAAGTGATATCATATCCCGCGAGCATGAAGTACCATTTGGCCAATCTCGAAGACAAATTTGATTTGTCTAGGATGTATTTCAACGGATCCATTCTTGAGGTGCATTTTTCTTAAGTAGCTTGAAGATAGGATCGCACATTGTAGTCAGTTGATTGATGATCGACTGATATATTGGAGTCTGCCCATGAATCCCTTTACTTATTTCTGTGTTCTGGGTGGAGGCATGTCTATGATGGCTTTTATCTTGGCGGGGTCTGCTTCTATGCCATGTTCGGTGACCATGTACCCTAAGACTTTCCCTTTGACCACTCCGAATGAGCATTTGGCGAGGTTGAGCCTCATCTTGTGTTGTCTCAGTCGATTGAAGAATTTTCTGAGATCTCTGAAGTGCTGACCATCTGTCCCCTTTGAGTGGACAATCATGTCGTCCACGTATACCTCTATTTCTTTGTGGATCAAGTCATGGAATAGTGTCGTGACTGCCTATTTGGTAAGTAGCCCCAGCGTTCTTGAGGCCAAATGGCATGACCGTGTAATAGAACGTGCCCCAAGGTGTGGTAAATGCTGTTTTGTGCTGATCCTCTTCTGCCATGAGAATTTGGTTGTACCCTGCGAAGCCATCGATGAATGAGCGGACTTCATATACGGCTGTGGCATCGACCAACATGTCTATATTTGGTAGCAGGAAGTAATCTTTAGGGGATGCCTTGTTCAAGTCTCTGAAATCGACACAGACTCGTATTTTCCCGTTCGACTTGGCCACTTGCACCGTGTTTGCTAGCCATTCTGGATACTCAATTACTTTGATAAACCCCACGTTCAAGAATTTCATGATTTCCTCTTTCACTTGCATTGACCATTCCGGCTTGATTCTGCGTAGTTTCTGTTTGACTGGCTTGGCGTTTGGTAGCACCGGTATCTTGTGTTCTACAATTGACTGATTCAACCCAGGCATATCTTTGTAGGACCAAGCGAAGATGTAGACATATTCTCTGAGGAGCTGAGTCAAGGTTTCTCTGTCTTCCCCCTTGAAGAAGCTACCGATCTTTGTTTCTCTGGGGTCTTCTGTTGTCCCGAGATTAACCGTTTGCATTTCCTCATCGTCAATAGGGCCATTCTTTCCACAACGACCTACTTGCTTAGGTAATTTTTTTAAAATTTGTTCATTTTCTTGATCTATCTCATCGTATGATTCATTATTAACTTGTTCGTTATATTGATTATTATTAGTTAATTCATCATTTACAATGTTAGCAATCTCAGGGTACTCGGAAAGATCAAAGTTTTCATTAAGGAAGTAAGGGAATACATGGTCGGCCACCGCCTCGATTTCCTCTTGAGTGAGATCATCAGAGGTGGAGCCTGATTCTAATGTGAAAGTTACAGGGCCTATCTTCCTACGGGGATGGGGAGTGCAACCAAGCTCTTTGATCATGAAGTCTTCATCAACAATTTGTCCTCCGGTGAAGTGCCAGTTTAGAATTGGCTCATCACATTTCTGTATTAACCTTGGGTAATCAATAGTTGGAGTGTCCCCCTTGGAGATTGCATGGATCTGGCTGTCTTCTAACCGGCACAGGTCTTCAAACTGTCGCAACATGTCTTCTCCCAACACAAAGTCCCATTCGCTTGTCATTTCTGCCTTCGTGCCCCACAAATCTTTAAGGATTAGTGGGATGAGTTCTGTTTCATCTGGTGAAGCATCGCAGTCGCTGAAGATTTCAAAGCCCGGTTGGCGCTTTCCTTTATCATCAGTCCATGGTTTTGAAAAGATAAAGTAGGGAATGCTTTCCCCTTCCCAGACGAAGTAGCCATTGAGTGTCTTTTGATATGGCTCGAGGTTGCAATCTTTGACCTTTGGGTCATTGTGGCCTTTGTATGCGGTTCCTTCCCATTTGATTTGAGTGAATTCCCACTCTTCTTTGTCATCTCCCTCGTGGATGGAAATGATGTAGCCTAGGCCATGCTTTGTGTGTGGTGGGGGAACTGGTGGTGGTTCCGTTATCCCTTGCAAATGTTTTCAAAGCCCCAAGCCAGGGAAGTATCCTATTATTTGCATCATTTTCCAGACAGAAAGGTTTCCAGAAAACCGAAGTGCCTTGGAGTAGTCGTTTTCGTTGCAAGTTTCTATGACATTCACAGTGCTTTCTTTCTCGATCTCAAAGCCACTGAACAGGAAATCAGAAGTGCTATGTTGTACCTCGAGGATAGGGCTAGCAGTAACCATCTCTCCATGTATGGTTACTATCGTATTGTTGTGTCTGAACTTGATACATTGGTGTAGGGAGGAGGGCACACCCCCTTTGTAGTGTAGCCAAGGGCGGCCAAGCAGCAAGTTGAAGGATGCCGGGATATGGATGACTTGAAATTCGATGCTCATTGTGACTTGCCCCATTTCTACAGGTATCACAACTGACCCCAAAGCAGTTCTAGGAGTACAATCGTACCCCCTTATAGTATGCCCAGATGGCTTAAGGTCTTTGTGGGTGAGGCCTAATGATGATAAGGCTTTCTTTGGGAGGACATTGATTGCAGAACCATTGTCGACCAAAATGCGTGGCATTCGGTATCCATTCACCTTAGCAGTTATGTAGAGGGCCTCATGGTGATTTTTCCCATAGGACGGGAGGTCCAAGTCAGTGAAAGTGATGACGTTGCCAAATTGTACTTGACCAATCATTTGAGTGAGCTCTTCAGGTGTTGCTTCCGAGGAAATGGTCATTTGAGCCAATGCCTTTTTCAACATCTCACGGTGCTTGTGAGATGCTCCTAAGATTTCATCCCAAGACATCATATAACAGAAAGAAGATTTATTAAATTCAAGAGGGCTCTCGTCCACAGTTGTAGCTAGACGAGTAGGATCCTCGAAGCTATTTTCTACTTCTATCAAATTGACCTCATTGTTTGGCAAAGGATTAGTAACAACATTAGGTAGCCCTATCTCTTTATCATCAAACAAATCTTGGATGACGTCTTTCAAGTGGAAACATGAGTTGGTGTTGTGGCCGGTGAAGTTGTGGTACTTGCAGAAGAGATGATGAGCATGATTGGCAGGGAGATCTTTCTTTGGAGGTCCACCTTCTCTTGGTTTGATTTTTTCGTTCTTGACGAGTACCTCGAAGAGTTCTTCTTGAGTGATCCCTTCAAGCTTGTCATAATGTCGATCCCTTTTCTTCTTTTGTGGTGGAGGTACCGCAGAGTACTTACCATTTATGGGATGATTGAAGACAATAGCATTAACGGAAGTGTCCTTGGGGTTGGAAGAGGAGGAGGAGCTCTTGTTGTAATGGAATCCACTTTCTTTCTTGGCTTCCCTTTTCTGTTTGATGAGGTCATCTAACCGTATGCCCGACTTGTGGTGTTCGGCGAAGCTAGGAAAGTAGTTGCCGGCAAGTTTGTCTTGATATTCCTCCCTAAGACATTGTATGAGGATGTGGATTTGTTCGTTTAGGCTGTGCCTATCAACGATTTCAGTCAGTTTGGTCCTCCACCTTTTGACAAAATCTGTGAAGGATTCATTCGGAAGCTGCTTGGTTTGTTCGAGATCCCTTCTAGTGGTGCAATAAGTGGAGTTGTCTTCATATTGCTTTTGGAAAGTACAACTAGCGAGTGGCCAATCGAGTCTTGTGGAGAGTGGGAGAGTCATGTACCAATCCCTAGCGGCACCATCGAGAGTTTGTGGAAAGCATTGAGCTAACAAGTTGTCATCAACACCCATGGGTAGCATGGCCCAAGAGTAGGTCTCCAAATGTGATTTGGGACAGGTGGTGCCATTGAATTTTGCAATGTCAGGTGTTTTGTACTTTCTAGGAAGCTTGGGCATGGATTTACGAAGGGTGTCATAGTCGATAGAGAGCGAGGCTCCCTTACTTACATCGAGGGATGCAAGTTTCTTTTCTAACATTGCCATGGTAAGGGGTTCGTTCTTGTTTTCCCCTTTGCTTTCCTTCTTGGATGTGTAGCTCTCGTTGTCAGAGGAGGAAGATGACGAGCTAGACTCGTACTTCTTTTTCTTGCTTTTGCTTTGGCGGTGACCCTTGGCCTTTTTGGTGTATGATTCCTCTTCTCCGGAGGAAGAATCATTTTTATTCTTCTTTTATATTTTGGCTAGTGTTGCCCTAAGTTCTTGGATTTCTTCCACAAGAGTGTGGATTTGGGTAGCTTGAACTTCTAGGCGATCATTGGCTTCTTCCAGAAGTTTGTGTTTGTTTTCGGACAAAGTTTCATCACCCGGAATTTCGTCGATGCCGGACATTGTGTTGGGAGTCTTGAAGTTTAGTAGCTTTGGAAAACTGACAGAAGAGATGCAGAGATGACGTCAGGATCACATCTAGCCCCAACGAGTCGGAAGCAGGCTTAAACGGTTCAGGCTCAAACACAGCAAAACAGAGGCATTATCTCGTGCGAGACATGTAGTCCCGCACGAGACAATCACACGGAAAGTTGATTTTTATTAGACCTAATTTTTGGTCGGAACGGAGAATCTGTTTTGAGGGGTTTCTAAGGTCTTTATCAGAACCTAACGACTAAGCAATCAGTCCGATTTTTGTAAAACAAAGCCATGTAAGATTGTTTTTGAAGGATATATTCTTTTTTTTTATTTTAAAGGGACTTCCGAAAGGGTCATTCCGAAGGGACTTTTTCTGAAGGGACTTTTCCGAGGGACTTTTCCGAGTCCTTCTTTATTGTCAATTTTACATGGCCTTATTTTGGTCAAAAACAAGAAAAGATCACCAAGTCAAACCGACCGGTCTTGGAGTGATCCTAAAAAGACAATCTACATGAAAATGTAGCTATGCAGGGCTGGAAGGCTAGGCTCCCCGCGATATGACAATCTAGGTGGATTGAATACGCGGAGTGGGATGATCCAACTTCGGAGAGACCGGCGACTAGGTGGTTACCGTCATCCGTCCTTAGTGTGGGTCCCGGGTTTATAGAGGGTATACAGTGCAATGACAGATATATCATGAGTGCGCGTGTGTGATAGTAAATCTAGGTGATAGATAAAAATAAAGATTTTTTTTAAAAATAAAAAAGGAAAACAAATAGTGGCCGCACCAAGTGGTTGCCTACGTTTCTCCCAATTTAGGAAGACTTAGGCCAACGTAGTTCTAAGTAATGAGAGAGAGAGAGAGAGAGATGAAAAAATTAATTACAACTCCCGAATCCCCAATGGACCGGACTTTAATAAAATAAAACCCAATCACTGAATGTGCGCTCGCCCCGCGAAATTTTGTTTTCACGATGAAAAAGTTAAAAAAGGAGTCGTCACGCCGTTTTTAGAGGAAACATTGAAAACCTTTTGTTGAGAAAATGGGTTCGGGGGTCAGGTTACATGTTGGGAAGAACCGAGAGTTCACCCAACACACCTCGTCCATAGACGAGTCTTTCTAATCAAACATCCAAGCAATCCATAAGTGTGTGCAAGCATCGATAATAAACAAGTGTGGTAAACATGCATTTTATTGATATGAATTGAGACTTACGACTTGTGAGCCAATTATTCAGGGAGGCCACATCCCTTATACAACAGATTGGAACACATTACAGAAAGGAAAAAGGTTCCTGCAAATAGACATAATATGTCGCATGACACATGACATAGATGACCAGATGTGTCGCGTGACACAGGATCACCTATGAACAATATGTTGCGTGACACATAATGACCATCTGCAGGAACTTACAAATTTGAACACAAAATCAACAATAACCAACACAGATCTAATTAATCAAACAGATTAGCTTCGAAATATGAATTAACAACAATTCGACCCCGAGAGTGTGGATATGGAGAAATCCACACTCCTTTGGGATCTAAACAATGATCTCTTCAACAATGAACACCCAATTATTCAGATCAACCAAGTTAAACAGAGAGATTGCGATTGGGATTTAGTAATCTAGATGGATGGAGTCTGAGTACTGAATCCTAGGGGAGTAAAACAATAGAATTATAAAGGAATTAGGTAGAAGAGAGAGAGAAGAGGAGGTTTGAGGATGTTACCCTTGTTGCTTCCACGAATTCTGTATCAAGTTAGATAAAGAATCCTTCAACTACATCTTCTGGTCTTGAGAGGCTTGGGAGGAATAATTGAGGGAAGATCTAGAGTTTGGTTGAAGAAGGTGGGTTGAATTGAAGGGAATTGGGGTAGGTTAGAGGTAGGAGAGAGAGAGAGTTATGTTTCGGGTGTGTGTTACGATGCAATTTCTACAGAGTAACCGTAGGTCAGGTTGGGATCCATTTCTAAGAGGGGAAGGGTCTTATTTATAGGCTGCAGCTAGTGGTCACCTTGTGTCGCACGACCTTACGTAACCACTTTCCATTCCTCGACTTGTCGCGTGACACAAGGTGACAAAACCATTTTTGGCGCCAAAACCAGTTTCTGGAACATTCAGGCATAAATACCTAAAAAGTCCAAAAAGGTTTATTCCCAGCAGGTCCTTTGGCATGAGCAAGGTACCAAAAAGTACTTCCTTCGCGGGAAACTTATGAAATGTTTTCCGAAAGTTTCGGGATAGGCTGGGAATTTACCAAAATGCCCCTCAATGCAATTTTATTACATTAAAATGCATCTAAAAGTGTCACGAATTGGATTGGCGTACTTACAGAGCCCCTCGGCAACGTCACTTTTGGAAAAAAGTGAGGTTGTCAATAAAATAAGACCCAATCCCAATTAGCGGCGAGGGATAAGGCAGAGGGCTAAACGGTGATCTGGGGAAATCGGGTGGCTGTACCTTTAAAGAAAGGATTCCTACGTATCCCTGGAGGGAATCAAGCCAAATCGTAGTTCGGAAACAAAACTGACTACAAGCAAGAAAGAGTAGAGATGGGTCTTCATACCTTTGCTGTGCTTACCTGTAGCTACTTGAGGGATTGGTACTACTGCGGGTGGTGAGTAGCTGCCATTGGTGCAAGGTTGTAGCTGTCGGAGGGTCTCATGCTGCAACTGATATTGGCGAGTAGCTGCCGGAGGGTCTCATGCTATCGCTGTTGACGGGTTGTAGCTGCCGGAGGGTCTCATGCTACAACTGGTCTCTGTGGATGCCGGAGGGACTCATACCACTTTGTTGGTGCAAGGTAGCTGCCAGGGGACTCACGCTACTGTTGCTGCTCTTCGTGGATGCTGGAGGGACTCATACCACTTTGTTGGTGCAGGGTAGCTGCCAGTGGACTCACGCTACTGTTGCTTCTTTTCATGGATGCCGGAGGGACTCGTACCACTTTGTTGGTGTAGGGTAGCTGCCAGGGGACTCACCCTACTGTTGCTTCTCTTCGTGGATGCCGGAGGGACTCATACCACTTTGTTGGTGTAGGGTAGCTGCCAGGGGACTCACGCTACTGTTGCTTCTGCTGGGGATAAGTGTAGCTATCGGGGGACTCATGCTACTTGTTTTTTGTTGGTAACTCACTGATTTTGCTGAATGTTCGACGTCTTTGTTGTTAGTTTGACTTTTGTGTCATGGGCTTTGCTTGGTAGGCTGTGACTCTGCTTGCTAGGGAGCGGGCTCTTGTTTGTGCTTTGAGGTCACTTATCCGGTAGGACGGGAACTTTGCTTGCTAGGGAGCAGGTTCCTCTGGTGCTTTGGGGCCACTAATCTGGGAACTTTGCTTGCTAGGGAGCAGGTTCCTCTGGTGCTTTGGGATTACTGATCTGGGAACTTTGCTTGCTAGGGAGTAGGTTCCTCTGGTGCTTGTTGTGCACTGCTGGGGAGACTAAAAAATAGATACGGGCTCTTTGTCTCGGTTTTGCTTGAGGGTCAACCTTTGAGTTTTGCTCTGTCTGATTGTTGTACCTGTGGGGGGGGGAAGTCTACAGAGCATGCCATCAGGGGTTAAAATTGTAAATCAGCAAAATACAGGGGTATTTTTGGAAAATTTGGCTAAGAGGCTCGTTATGTCGCACGACTGTTTAAAGCTCATGAATAGTCCTTTATAAAAACGAACAACCTTCATTTTTGAAATACGTTTTAGAGGGAGGCGAGCGGTTTTGAGAGGAGAGACCATCCCATTGTACGATTTTGAGTGAAATCAAGAAAATCTAGGGTTTGATTGAGTTTTGATCTTGCAACCATGCCTCCTAAACCACATCCCACGAAGAAAGGACCTCAACAAGCTCAAATAGCCGCCCGAAGGAAGAATACTCAGTAAAATCAGAGGCCATTCATCCTTGAGGCGGTGCGAGGGGACTTTTATCCGCAGCTCAGAGAGCTCACTTCTGCACCGGAGAAGAAAAATACGGTAATCCCGTAACCCTTGCTCTTTGTTGTATTTAAAATTGGATTTTTGTTGAAATGATCGCAATTTTTACTTGTGAAATCATGAGTTTGCTGCACGTCTTTGAGTTATCTAGAAATCATGGATGCATGTTAAATGTTCAAACCCTAGTTTTTCTTGAAAAAATGGGAAAAGCTGAATTAAAATCAAATTATTGACATGTTTCTTTTGAGAAATTGAGATATTCATACATGTGATGTGTTTACCTGCAGGAGTTGCGTACCCAAGGCTCTCCAGAGGTTATTGGTCGGTTGTGGGATCTTCTGCCCGGCAGCCAGGATCTGGAGCATTTGCCGAAGGGCTTGGTATATACTGCCGGGCTGGGTCGGTTCTTTGAGATGGCGAAGGCTATCGGGGATACTCAGTGGAGCACAGGGTTAGTGAAGGCGTTCCGAGAGTTCTGGTGGGAGAATACCCATTCTTTCCACTTCTCTTGGGGAGAGGCGACGGTCACGTCATACGACTTTGCTGCCATTACATGCCTTCCCTTCACTGCTGAGCCATTGTTCTGGGAGGAGCCTGCCTTGGAGGATGGCCCTCAGCCTCCCACTGAGGCCTACTTCACGGAGTTGATCGGGTTTGTTCCCAAGGACAAGAAGGGGAACGGGTATGAGCTAGGGGAGCTCCATGGTGAGATGGTTGTGCAGAGTAGGGGTTATCCAGTTGATGTGGCAGACACTGAGGAGGACCGGTTGAGGGCCAATAGGCTGGCTAGGGCTTTCGTGTGGATCGGCTTTTTTGATATGCTGTTCATCAACGACACGTCTTCTGCTTTTCTTTCTCTGCTGGAGCTTTTGAGAGATTGGGACGCTGTTGGGACTTTGTCTTGGGGAGAGGGAGGATTAGCTGAGCTGTACTTGGCTCTGGATGACGTCAGCAGGGGGGAGGCTAAGTCCTTCAACTGTTGTCATTTAGCTTTTGAGGTACTTCTCAATCTGATTCCATCCTTTGAATGTCATTTCTTTCTGTCTCCTTTTTTTATCAATCTGACCTTGCTCTGCTCCTTCTTTTCTCAGGTCTGGGCCAATGAGATTATTGGTTGTCATGCTTGGTGGGTTCCGGAGGCGTACCCGGCCACTATGTTTCCTGCTATGAGGCGCTGGGTGAAAAATGCGCGGCAAAAGGTTCGGACAGCGGACACCAGGGGACGTGTGACGACTTCTTACCCTAACACCTTGATCTGCTTGCGAGGGACTCCTGGGAGTCTGAATCTATTTCCTTGGACTGACCGATATGATGGGGTTGATCTGGAGTATGCCCTACATCTCACTGAGTGCCGTAAGCTCTTGGTAGGCCTATCTGGGGATGCTTTGTATTTGGGAGAGCGGGTATACATACAGCACAACCCTGGTAGCATTGCTAGAGTCCCAGTTGATCCTCCTGCTAATATATGGTTTCCTCGGAAACTGGAGGACGTGGCTTCTTTGATCTAGGGAGAGGCCACGTTCAATTATACTGAGGAGGATGGAGATTATGGAGCTTACGTGACGGTGAGGTTGAGGTCTCCGCAGGTGGCTCCGAGACGTGATGCTCAGGATGCAGGTCCCTCTACTGGATACGTGGCAGACGCACCCTTGCCTCCTCCTTTTGTTGATTTCCAGGATGGGGATCGTTTGAGGTGAGCTACCCTTGATACCAACAGGATCTATCCTTATTTTCAGCTTCCTGAGGGCACTAGATCTTTAAGCACTATCTTTTCTTTCTTTATTGCATTGGACTGTTTATATCCCCTGTACTTTTATCATGATTGGTTTCTGATTCTTCCTCTGTTTGGCTGTACCAGATCTCGGCTGACATTTACTGGAGTTTCGCTCGATATTACACCGAATCCATGGACATGATGGAACAGCTAGAGAGGAGTGCACGCTACTGGAGGGAGCGGTGTATGACTCGGAGCTCTGATGATGATGATTCTATGCCCAGCTTGCCTGACTGGAAGAAGGCTCGTACTGATATGTCTGCTGATGATACACATAGGCCCAGGACCAAGACTGTTCCTCGTCGTCCTCCTAGTCCTCCTAGTTCTGAGTATGAGAGTGACGCTTCCGGAGATCCTCACGAGCTTGAGATCATAGCTATCCCCGCTGTTCATGAGCTTTTCCGAGATGACCCCGTTACTTATCATGGTCCTGCTGTCGATCCAGATCATGCACATGCGGAGGGCAACGATGCAGAAGGGGAGGAGAGCGAGGGAGATGATGATGATGATTCTGATGATGACGGATATGCCTATGTTTCTGAGGGCGATGGCTCAGAGTAGTCTCTTGGATCAAAACATAGCCTTTTTGATTATTGTATCCCCTTTTTGGAAAGAAATGGACAAACACTCTTTCTTCTCTTTTTTTTTTGTAAAGACTTATTTGCATTGCACTTTCCTAGACTTAGTATATTATTACTAGTTATTTGTTGTTTGCGCGAGTCCACTTTTGGGAGAATGAGAATGAATGGTTTTTGAATAGCTATGGCATAAGTATGAATGGTTTATACGGTTTGGCTTGTATATGAATGGTGAATGTGTATGCTGGTTGAATGAATCCCTCTCCCATGATGTTTTTAGGGTATCTTTGCTTTTTTGTAGTTTGAAACAAGTCGGGGCGTGCCCTGGTAAAGATCAGATTGCAGTTTGCTGATGTCGGGTGTTGGACTTATTGTGTCACACGACTCAGGACAGCTGGAGCACATTCTGTTGCGTGACACAACAAGTCAGGCTGACATGCCTTCCAAACTAGGTTTCCACACTATCTTAAAACTTCCCTCTTTTGCCTAGGGTATGAAACTCAGTAGCCCCAACACGAAGTATGCCTTTGGTAGCAAATCCATTTCCAAGGATCGGGGTTATAGAACCAGCCCCAGGAACCGCACAAGTGCACAAATCATTCTCTTCCTCTGGCCAAGCCCCAGTTTGACACCTAATCTTATTGCAGTCAACACAATCATGCAACTCAGGAGGAGGTTATTCTTCAAGTTTCAGTCAGTTAGTCGGCGGACAAGACTTAGGAACGCTTATGTACAGGGGAATATTTTTCAAAGATGGGAATAGATCCCGATATCTGTGTATGACACACTTTCTTTTGAGTTTGACTCTTTTGGGAGAATATAAGCATCGCAAGGTGTGGAAAAGTGTATGGAAACCCCTGCTGACCGAAACATTATTTAGCTCTATCTTCCTATGATGTAGAAAGAGAAGACTTGCTGAGACACTTGAAAACCAGTCTTATTCACAATGATTACAAGGCTGCTTAAAACCCTTTATTGATGTTCGGGTTATTCAACCACCAAAGCTGACATGTACAAATATTTTTATCAATCTTGAGGAGAAAGCCCACTGATATCAAGAATCAAACTCGGGAAAGATGAACAGTGTATGTGAATGGTCCTTGAGGAGACCGGATCTTCTGAGATTTGTTTGTGATTTCGACCGAACCAGTTATGGTTTCCTAAGTTCCCCTCTTTAGGAGGAGCTCAGGTCATTGTAGTTCGGGCTTATCCCGAACGAAATGAATGAACGGTGAAATTCGGGTATGTTGAGGACTTTTGAGGATTTTGGGAATTTAGAAACATGTCCTCTTAGAGTGTCAATGGGAGACACGGATGCGAAGCCCCAGTGGGACGTTCACGGCAAGTGTTTGCGGAGGAGAAATGAAATATGCTCACATAAAATGTCGAATGAACGGATAGAATTTGCACAATCTTCGCTTGACGGTCCTTTGAGCCGGGATAGATTTGACTCTGCTTTAAGCAATAATCTGTTTTAGATCCCTACGAAATTGGAATGAAACTGCCATCCGGTAGGAACTACGACTGGGCTTCGGGATTTCGATCGGTCTTTGGGTAATCCGGGATATCATGACCTCTTAAGATGAGAGGTCGGCTAGGCCTTTTTACTGACTTAACCTCTAAAGATGAGAGGTTGGCTTGCAGGGATGTGTTTGGGATTTCTAAGGCGAGGGAATCCATGACTGCATCTTTAATGCCTCTAAGAATGAGAGGTTAATTTTGGTTTTGGCAAGGGCAAGGGTAACGGTAGTGGGAATGTCTTCTAAAATCGAGAGGACGGCTTGGGATCGGTTAGAGGTAATGGTGAGGGGACATCCATGCTGTCTCTTTATTTATTCTGAGACTCCTCTAGAGTAACGACCGGATCCTTTGACTTTTGCTTTCGAGAGGATCGCTGGGGACTAGGCTCTCTTTCTCTTCTTCTTCTTCTTCTTCTTCTTCTTTCTTTTTTGTTCTTTTTTTATTTTATTTTTGTCTCTCTCATTTTTTCAATTTTGCCTTTGAGATGAGCATTTCAGCTAGTCCCCAGGATGGATCATTGCTTTCCGTCGTTCTTGAGCTTGGAGACGGTCGATGCTTCTTTTGATTTGTGGGAGCCTCAAGGATAGTCCCTCTTATTCTGGCGATGGCTAAATGGGTTTCAAAACATGCCGATCTTGAACTTGAAGGGGTATTATTTAGTGAGGGTAAGGTAATGGTTTTCCTAAGGGTGAAAGGTTTCAACCGCAGTCCCTACCGGATGATCCGAACGAGATCGAGTTGTCATTGCTTTGCTTAAGCTTACTTTGAGGAAGATCCGTGCAAATTCATCGAACAACGAGATGATGAAAGAGGTGTGAGCATATGGGATGCAAGATGGGGAGTTGGCAAGCCCCAATTTTGAGAAGAATATCAGTCAATTTTCTCGCTCCGATTAATTTAAACATTAGTCATTTCAAAGCATTAGTCAGTGAGCTGCACAAGTGATTATGTAGAATAAGACCATTTCAATTAAATGTAACGTGGGTGTGCAAATAATGTCTCGAGTCTAGCAGGAATAGAAACAAATATTTTATTATTGAAATAAAAAAGACTCATAACATGGATGTAGCAGACTCAAATCGTGAAAGAACATTTGCTAGCAGAATAAAATAAAACAATCTAGGACCCTACGATGCCTGACTAACTGACTTCTTCACATGGGGGATCCTTGGAATTGTGGGAGAGGATTATCGATCACCTTAGGAGGAGCTTTCTCAATTCTACCTTCATCAACCAGCTTCTGAATAAGGATCTTTAGAACGGAACAATCGTTGGTTACATGCCCAGGGTACTGATGGTAATAACAATACATGCCACGATCCAAATTCGGATTGGGTTTGGTGGGGTGATAATCATCGAGAGGCTTTATCATTCCTCTTCGCATCAACCCATTAAAGGTTTCTTCGGTCGTTATTCCCAGGTCATCAAATTCTCTTCGTTTGAGAGGTGGATACTGGCTACGATTCTGGACACCATTTTCTTCATGAGAACTCATCTCGATCTTTCCTTCGTCAATGAGTTCTTGGATGATCACCCTCAACTACCTGCATTCACAAGTGTTATGGCCATGATACTAGTGATAGTAGCAATATTTGCTTGGATCCAGCTTTATGTTGTTATGCGGGGGGCTATAATTGGTTAATGGTTGAACCAGTCCTTCGCTCACCAAAACTTTGAGAAATTGAGTCATAGGCATTCCCACCTTTCCCCAGTACGCTTTCTTCCTTTCCATCTGAACTGTCTTTGAAGGAGTCTCAGGTATTGGCGTCCCTTGATGGATAGGGTTCATAGCAGGAATGAAAGACATCTGATTCACAGTTACGTATGAAGTTGGCCCTGGACACTGATCCTGAGGAGGTGATAAATTGAAGCCGCATGAACTCATCGGTGGTTGAGAAACACTTCCTTGGAGAGGGATTTGGTCAGGGTGGAACAGCAGTAACCCTTTCTGAGTGAAATAATGACATGATCCTTGGGAGTCCTTTTCATACTGACCTTGCAAACCATTTTGATTAAAGGAATCCAAAATCTCGGGGATCGATTGTCTATCCGGAATCTGAGTTTGGACCACCTGAGGTGCTGGGGAAGGAATCTTATCTTGCTCATCTTCCTCTATATTTTTCCTCACATTTCCAATTCCATGTCCAACATTATTAGCATCGATGATTTCTTCATACGACCCATCTTCATGACGGATTAGTATGATCCCTCAGACGCGCATCACTTCCACAAATCTAGCGTGCATTTCTTCTTCTCGGGCTTTAGCAACTTGGGCGAGCAATTGAGCTTTACATTCACGAATCATGGCAGCCTCAAGAGCATCTCGCAACTCTGCCACCGACAAATCATTCATGTCTAACAGACTTGAAATGAGAGGAATTCCAGACTGAACAGAGGGTATAACTTTGCACCAGACATCCTGAACAGTAGAACAGATGGGAGTTTCAGCAGTATTGCAAATATTTCGGAGATGCGAACTAACTGATCACCCCTCGTAACGGAGCACGCACCAAACTTGTCACCTACTACAAAAGGGTAGATTTGGGTTCATAAGGTAGGGGAAAAAAGGATTTCGAGAGAGGGAAAGGAACGAGAAACAGACTCGCACAAACAATTTTATTTATCTTCAAGTATAAATCAATGTCTTAAATCCTATGTACGGTTGGGAAAGGAGAAGCCTTTATTAATACTAACTACACCTTGGGGAAGCCTAGGAACGCAACGTTCAAATTACACTAAATGCCTTGCGTTGAAATATATAATAGGTAATAATACCTAACCAAATCCTAACATCATATGGAACAGAGAGGTTGTCCAAATTTCTGGGGAAATTTGGGCAGCATAACGGGTATTCTTGAAGAATTTCAAAGAAAAATCCGGCATGACCTCTCGTCGGTGCACGTTGACAATGCGACATGATCTCTCGTTTAGAACACGCCACGGGAGTGACATGTCCCCACATGAAATCATGTTGCGTTGGCAACATGCCCACAAGATGCGAGGTTTTGGGGGAAGGTATAAGGACCTACGATATGTTTCAAAAACAATTCATTTTGGTGTAATAAAAACGTTGTATCAAAAACCAATCGTGGGTAAGGTTTAAGTGTGGTGCCACCTATAACACACTAGGGGGGGTAGGTTTGATTTCAGGCGCTCAAGCGTAGGCGAATTTCATTGCCGTTCGCGATGCCGTCAATCGCACCCGAGGGTTCTAGATCTACGTGGTGTAGTGTGCGGATGACTAATTCTTTTATTTATGAAAAACAAAATTTTATTATTTTCATTTTATTTATTTTTGAAAGAAAGAAGAAAACACACACACTCTCACAAGAGAAAAGGGGGAACAATAATCAACTGAGCCACATTTGATTCAAGAGACTGCCCTCAAACCAGCTTCCTGAATACCTGTTCAGTGGCCAATCCTGTCACGTGACACAGGACATCATAGGACAGGAATGTCGTACGACCAGGGTGGTCACTGAACCAGAACCCCTACAAGCAATCAAATCAGCCCCTGCCTCTATATGGCAAGGGACAAGGCATAATATCTAATAGCACAACAATAAAGGCCACAAAACACAAGGCTCACAAGTCTCATAATCAATAAAATGCATGAACCACAAAAGATTATCAAAGATGCACACAAAGATGGATTTATTGGATGTTCAATCTAATGAATGCTTGACCCACTTTTGAAAAACAAGTTTCAGAGTTTCCCCAGCAGATTCGCCACTAAATGTGCGCTCGCCCCGTGAAATTTTGTTTTCACGATGAAAAAGTAAAAAAAGGAGTCGCCACGCCGTTTTTAGAGGAAACATTGAAAACCTTTTGTTGAGAAAATGGGTTCGGGGGTCAGGTTACATGTTGGGAAGAACCGAGAGTTCACCCAACACGCCTCGTCCATAGACGAGTCTTTCTAATCAAACATCCAAGCGATCCATAAGTGTGTGCAAGCATCGATAATAAACAAAAGTGGTAAACATGCATTTTATTGATATGAATTGAGACTTACAACTTGTGAGCCAATTATTCAGGGAGGCCACATCCCTTATACAATAGATTGGAACAGATTACAGAAAGGAAAAAGGTTCCTGCAAACAGACATAATATGTCGCATGACACATGACATAGATGACCAGGTGTGTCGCGTGACATAGGATCACCTATGAACAATATGTCGCGTGACACATAATGACCATCTGCAGGAACTTACAAATTTGAACACAAAATCAACAATAACCAACACAGATCTAATTAATCAAACAGATTAGCTTCAAAATATGAAATTAACAACAATTCGACCCCGGGAGTGTGGATATGGAGAAATCCACACTCCTTTGGGATCTAAACAATGATCTCTTCAACAATGAACACCCAATTATTCAGATCAAACAAGTTAAACAGAGAGATTGCGATTGGGATTCAGTAATCTAGACGGATGGAGTCTGATTACTGAATCCTAGGGGAGTAAAACAATAGAATTATAAAGGAATTAGGTAGAAGATAGAGAGAAGAGGAGGTTTGAGGATGTTACCCTTGTTGCTTCCACGAATTCTGTATCAAGTTAGATACAGAATCCTTCAATTACAGCCTCTGGTCTTGAGAGGCATGGGAGGATTGGTTGAGGGAAGATCTAGAGTTTGGTTGAAGAAGGTGGGTTGAATTGGAGGGAATTGGGGTAGGTTAGAGGTAGGAGAGAGAGAGAGTTATGTTTGGGGTGTGTGTTACGATGCAATTTCTGCAAAGTAACAGTAGGTCAGGTTGGGATCCATTTCTAAGAGGGGAAGGGTCTTATTTATAGGCTGCAGCTAGTGGTTACCTTGTGTCGTACGACCTTACATAACCACTTTCCATGCCTCGAATTGTCGCGTGACACAAGGTGACAAAACCGTTTTTGGCGCCAAAACCAGTTTCTGGAACATTCAGGTATAAATACCTAAAAAGTCCAAAAAAGTTTATTCCCAGCAGGTCCTTTGGCATGAGAAATGTACCAAAAAGTACTTCCTTCGCGGGAAACTTATGAAATGTTTTCCGGAAGTCTCGGGATAGGCTGGGAATTAACCAAAAAGCCCCTCAATGCAATTTTATTACATTAAAATGCATCTAAAAGGGTCGCGAATTGGATTGGCGTACTTACAATCACACGCAGTTTATAAATAATCAATTATTTAACTAAAATACAGATTCGAGGTCTACATCTTAAGGGAGGCCTTAAGATGAGGGAACTCTGCAGATAATGAATTCTGGGATCCCCCTTGCGTGTTCGACTCTTGTCTTGGACCTCGAGATGAACAGGGAAAACCAGAAAACAACAGATTGCCGAGGCGATATCCTGCGCGAGATAGGATATCTCGTGCGAGATATGCCTGATCTGAAGCAAAAAAAATGAATTTTTATTTATTATTATTTTTCTTTTGAAAACCTCTCTTTTAATTTTGACGCAAGTTTAAGCCTCTTAATTTTATGCCCCCAGCGGAGTCGCCAACTGTAGCGTTGTGAAGGATTTTGAACATCTCCTTTTTATTTATCTTTTGAGTCGCCACCTATATTATTCATTTGGAAAACATAGAAAAACCATTTTTGAAAGAGATTTGGGTTCGGGGCTTAGGTTATGGAATGGGAAGGTCAAGGAGCACCCATTCCACCCAATCCGGAGATCGATCTTGCTAAAGAAAAGAGAGGTTTACGAAAATAAAAGGATTTTAAATAAAAATAAATAAAAATCCATTAAACGGGGCTAAACGGAACGTAGGATCGACTGCTTCGAGACCATCCCCATGATTTAGGGAGGCTCTAGGCTGATCCTAGATTCTATGGATTTATACCACTCAAACAATCAATTAGAAAGGAATTTAGGGGTTACCTTGCTTGAGGTGATTCGGGCAGAGTTTCGACTCAAGTTTAGAATCGAATCTTGACACGGACATAGTTTCGCCTCAGTCCTTGACTCGGATCTTGATGTTTGTTTATCAACAAGGCTGACAAATAAACTTTGAGGTGATTTTGGAGGTGATTTTGCAGGAATCATTCAAGGAGAGAAACCAGTAAAATGTGTGGGATTGTGGACCTTTGAAATACTGGAAGTCACCAGGTATTTATAGGTGTTGGAGAGGTAGAGATGGAGAGATAAAACACTCCTAGGAAGGTTCCAGACTCCAAAATAATTGGTTGGCCGGATGGATAAAGTTTTATCCCGAAAAGAGGTTGAAATTGACGAGGAAACTGTCATTTGCATGTTGCAGATGACCAATATCTCGCGCGAGACACACCATTCCGCGCGAGATATTGTAGTCTGTGGACAATTCTGTCCTTTCCCCGTTATCTCGTGTGCAGTTTAGTCCCAAACTAACAGTGGTTAGTCAAAACATAACGAAACATGACGAAATGGTGGATTTCTACTTCTTGACTCAAAGCGAGACTTAGAGTGGTATAAATGTGATCTGATGGGTTCAGAATGGGGTGTCTACAGCATGGTGCCGAAAGTTTTGTTCGAGATTCATGTAGGCATGTGTGGAGGCCATCCCGGGGCGAAAACTTTGGCTGATAATGTTTTGTTTCATGGGTATTATTGGCCAAGCTTGAAGAAAGATGCGGAAATTTATGTTAAGAAGTGCGAGAAGTGCCAGAGACACGACAACATTCCAAGGCAGCCAGCAACTGAGCAGATCCCAATTGTGGCTACATGGCCTTTTGATATGTGGGGGATTGATTTTGTTGGGCCTTTCCCAAAAGCCAAGGGAGGATGTCAGCACGTGGTTGTCGCAGTGGACTATTTTACCAAGTGGACCAAAGCAAAAGCACTGGCAACAATCAGCGAGGATAATGTGATAAAGTTTGTTTAGGAAAATATTTGGTGTAGATATGGGCTGCCAAGAGCTATTGTTTATGATCATGGGACCCAGTTTGGGATGAAATTTTTTGCTGAATGCGCGAGATTGAATGTGAAGCACTAGATGTCGGCAGTGTACAGGCCGCAATTCAATGGGCAGGCTGAGGCGGCAAATAAGTAAATTATTGCCACCCTATGAAAGAATTTGGAAGGAAGAGGAGGCGCCTGGTTGGAGGAATTGCCGACGGCACTGTGGTATGTTAGGATGACAATAAAGGGCTCAACTATAGAAACAACGTTCGCGCTCACTTATGGGTCCGAAGCCATAGCGCCAGCTAAGATGGCATTGCCGACATACAGGGTGATTACTATGATAAAGCAAGAAATGGACAAAGGCACTGCAATGATTTGGATTTAAGTGACGAGAAGAGGCTTCAGGCGAGAATGAGAATGATCAATTAAAAGCAGAAGATGAAGGCCCAGCACGACAAGAGAGTTAACAAGAGATCATTCAATGTCGGAGATTGGGTCCTTAGAAATGTGGTGGCCACTGGGATAAAACCTGGGTTTACAAAGCTGAATGAAAAGTGGGAGGGCCTGTTTCAAGTGACCAAAGTCGTTCGAGAAGGAACTTACAAGTTGAAGAAGCAAGATGGAGAGGAGCTAAAAAATGCATGGAGTGTTGATCATCTTAAGCATTTTTACCAGTGAAGTTGTCGCTTCTGTGGATGATTCAACTATTTTGATTGTCGCATACTAGATAGCAAAAGTTGTATAACTTTTCCTGTAAATTAAGCATTATGATTGTCGCATCTAGGGGGGAAAAGTTATGTAAAATTTGTAAGTCTAGAATGATGCAGCTTGTATATATTATTTAAAAGATGGTGGGAATTTTCCTGTGACATGCTTGTATCATATTCATCCTTACGTGTAAAATTCTAGCAAGGTTAACTTTACGTTGTACTTTCATCAATGCGGGACACATGTTCTTGCCATTCCAGCAGATCGTGCACTCGGAGCTGAATTTGTTGCCTGAGTGTATCTCCCATCTCGGTCAAGAAGCGGTATGATCAATGGCGACCTGTGGAGGAGCAGGCAGAAAAGTGTAAGAAAGCCCTACTTGGCTGAGTAGAGAGTGATCCAAAGTAATCTTCTGGCAAGAAAACAAGGCGGTGGAGGACTAGTAGTACCAGAGGCATCATGAGGACTTGGAGGATTTTGTTTTTAAGACATTTCTCTTCCTCATCTAAAGCCCATTTCTTGTCTATCTTTGGGTGAATTCCTATCAAGTCTGAGGGAATAGCCCAGCCTATGCGGGAAATTATGAATAAGGGATCAGTTTGCCAGTTGTGGACTTTGGCAGGAAGTGGAGTGAGAATTTTGGGTTTCTTGTATTGGAGCGACATCCTAGTCTCATTAGTTTCTTTATTGTGCTGCTGGTAGCCAGTAAAGAGATCTAAGAGAAGGTGGGAAGTTGGTTCTCGCCTCAAAGCACGACAGATAACTATGAAACAGGTAAGAACTCAAAGGGCGTTAGGGTGAAGTTCAGCTATAGCCGCTTGGGCTTTATAAAGAATGAGGGAGATGAAAGGATCTACGGGAATCCTATGTCTGGCCTCAAGTTGGAATGTAAATACTACAACTCCATCTTGCCTATGTCTAATGGCGAAAAGAGACATCTCGCCATCATAATCAGCTATATAGTAATCTAGGTGATCTATGTTGTATCTGGTATGATAAGGGATTATGTGAGAATTTTGGAAAGATCTGGTTCCCGCAGTGTCACAGTTGGGATTATTGTTTAAGTTTGGGTTCCCGCCAGTTTGAGTTGAAGTGCTGGGGGCTTCGAGATTTGACATCTCGCCTGAATCATTAGAAGAAGAAATTTGTTTATAATGAGTCGTACTAGCTACAGATCTCGCAGCAGGAAAATCAGTGTCAGAGCTGTCAGAATCTATTGGGGAACCATAAAAGCGACAAATGTGGTCACAAAGTTCTTGAGAGTTAAAAAACTTTTTGGACATGGGGGCTGAAGAGTGAAGAAAACATCTACCCCTAACTTCAACGGCGGCAATAATGGCGAGATCTACCTTACGGACAGTTAAGCAATTTACTAATTCAGTTAGGGGTATTCTCGCCCAAATGCCTCTAGCTAAGTAATAGAAACTCGCAGATTTCTTACATTGACCATACCTAATTTTCCTAAGACAAGATTTAGACCTAGCTATGTGTGATAAACAAAAATTGAAAGAAAAGTAAAGAGATTAAAGATATAAGTTTACCTAGGAAGTACGAAGGGTCTTTAAGAAAGTTGAGAAGAGGTTAAAGGTTGGCCAGAATATCCAACGAACTAGAGAATGGATGTGGTTCCAGGTTGAAGAAACTCTGGGAAATTGAAGGGTTATGGTCGGAATTCGATGGAGAGTAAGGATTGGAAAGAGATTCAGACGAGAGTCAATTGGAATCACATGAAACAGGTTCGCCGAAATAGTTTACAGGTCGCCTAAGAGTTTGCAGAAAGTTAAGGAGGCCAAAGAAAGTAAAAAAGTGATAAGCGAGGGGGGGGAAAGTATTTATACTAGAGGAATTTCAAAGGGTTTTTGAGCAGTTGAAATTAATTAGCCCCTTAAAATTTAATTTCCCCCCATTTAATGATTACAAATTTCGAAATGTCCCTTGAATGTCCTGTCACAGCCGTCAAAGTGATCCACCAGGAGTGTGACATGTGTCCATTAGGTGTCAGTCGGAACCAGCTTGTCGACTGTTGATAGGTGAGGGCGGGAATTTTGAGCGGCAACTAGAATTTCTCGCCTAGACCATGAATAGTCTAGGTCTCGAACTTGGGGGCTACTGATGTGATTATGAAAAATGGATCTGGGACTGAACAGTAAATTAGGCACAGCTAGGTGAAATGGGCCAAATATGTTTAACCCATGAGTCAAAATGGGTTCAAAATAATCAGCGACATTCGTAAGGGGGCGGCATGCGTAGGCCGACGCGTGAGAGTAAGGCCGTGCGAGAAGTATACTTTGGTTGCTCATGGCTGTGACTGATTGTGTTGATTGGCGAGAATCTTGTCTGTGTGGAGGATAGGATTGGCGACAATGTGATGATTGTCGCCCCTCCTTTGATTGTCGCCTAAGCGACTTACATGACCAATGACCTTGAATGATTCATAGATTGACACGTGTGTACCCCACTATAGCCATCATTTGTATATAAATTGACATGATGAACAGTCTATAATCGTCAATATGGTGTGATGTGACAAGGTGAATAGTGCTTTTCCACTAACTTTGGGCGGTTGGCTCCTTGATTTGATGATTGACAAGTGTCCCACCTGTTGGAATAACTATTACAAAATCTCTGCTGGAATTATATAAAACTAAATAAAACAGAAACAGAAAATACAAGAGAAAGAATTTGTCGAAGATGTCCGAGTCGTGTGAAATCACACTCTCCTTAAGACAAATTACGCTCCCTCACCACGTAGTGCTTGAGTTGTTACGGAACGCTTGCCTCCCAGGATGAAACGGAGTAACCGGACGGTGGTTGCACAATTAGACCTCCGGCGAACTGAAGTCGATGCTTGAACTTTATCACCACGAATGCAATGCAAGGAGGCCAAGGGAAAGATGAACAATATGCAACGAAATTGAGAGGAGAATTTCTGGAAAAAATGTATCTTTCACTTGTTGTGTTCTTGCCATTATATAATCAAAGGAGATAACAGAAAATTAAATCAAGTTTTAATTTTCTTAATTAATACAATTATTTCAACATAATTGCATAGTTATTTTGCTCATTACCTCCCTTTTACAGTTATATGGCTGTTGGAATTTACCCCTTCATTAACAGCCTTTTGAGCTGTTACAAAACAGTGCAAAACCATTTCCTCGTAGATCCACTGGAGCCCAGGCGCCCGCCTCGGGGAACGCGAGGCGCCCGCCTCGTAATGGTTACAAATGAGCCGCACCTACTGGAGTCGAGGCGCCCGCCTCATGCAGGTCCAGGCGCCCGCCTCACTCCCAGTTTCATTGGGTTAAGTTTTGGAAAAAAAATACAAAAAGTGGGCTCGCGCGAACAGGCTATTTCGGAGCTACATTCGTGTCCGCAGGACGCGCATGCACATGAGTTCGGTAGTCCGAAGCCTATTTCGGTCCATGATTTGCACCCCCCCCTGCGCACCTGTGCGCGAGAGAGAGCCTCTATGTACCACAATCTTACTCCCTACCAAAGTGTAGGAGTATTTAAACTTAGCCACTTTTTCATCTTTTTCCAATGTGGGATAACCACATTTTACCCATTCCAACCCATTAACTTTGAGCCTTCATATCTCATTCATTTCTCAACCATTTTGAACAAATGAATATATGATTTCAATGTACTCATGGAGTAGAACACAATCCAACAATCAATTTGTCATTTTAACAAATAACAAATTAAGAAAATAACTCATTATTTCCTTCAAAAACACACTTTTTTCCAACAATCCCCCACATGAAGGAATAATGCGAAATAGGTGATAAAGCCCGGCAGAAGAAAACTTGCATACGAAGATGTGGGAATGCCCATTGAATCTACGCTCGTACAAGCATATTTACTCTACTCGCAAATCGATAGACGCGATGTCCTTGAATCGTTATGCTTTTTGTGTAGCCGATCATATGCTTGACACAAGTATCGTCCTAACATACTTCAATTCTCATAGCTATGTTCAATCATGGCCCTGAACATACGCACGGTTCTCGCGAGAGGGTCTAAGAATTGAGCCTCACACAATTCTCCTCGAAGCGGCCCCACTTCTCTCTCACATAGGTGATTTCTTAAAGGTAACCCGTATTACCCCGCTCGAATTTTCGACGCGTAAGAATCATTAAAAGCCATAGGCTTATCCTTGTCCTTTCGGGATGTCACTAATAGGAATGGACTTGGGGTAGATTCCCCCACAGTGACGCTACAAGTCTTTTAACAGTTAGGTTGTCCCATTGAATCTAGTTCTTGGGATCTCCAGTCATCTAGATTGGGTTTTCCGCTGTGTTTAACTTTTCAGAGGCTTTAGTCCCATTCCCCTCGTCGAGCTTTCAACTAACTCTCTATTTAACCCTTTGGTTAACGGATCCGCTAAATTTTCCTTTGACTTAACATAGTCAATGGATATTGTGCCAGTTGAGAGTAGTTGTCTAATGGTATTATGTCTTCGACGAATGTGTCTAGACTTACCATTATACATATGATTGTGTGCCCTTCCAATCGCTGATTGGCTATCACAATGTATACATATTGATGGCACGGGCTTCTTCCATCTTGGAATATCTTCTATAAATTGGCGTAGCCACTCGGCTTCTTCACCACATTTATCTAACGCTATAAACTCAGATTCCATCGTGGATCTAGCTATAACCGTTTGTTTAGAAGATTTCCATGATATAGCTGCTCCTGCTAATGTGAATACAAATCCGCTCGTAGACCTTGAGTCTTTTATATCGGATATCCAATTAGCATCGCTATACCCTTCAATTACCGCTGGATGTCTAGTATAGTGTAAAGCATAATCGCGAGTATATCTTAAGTACCTTAGTACTCTCACTATACCATTCCAATGTTCCGCTCCGGGATTACTTGTATACCGACTCGCCTTGCTAACCGTGTAAGCAATATCTCGGTCTAGTACAACTCATCAAGTACATTAGACTTCCAATGATTCTCGAGTATTCAACTTGAGAAACTGTGTCACCTCTATTCTTTGATAGATGTTGACTCATGTCTATTGGGGTTCTAGCAATAGCTAAGTCATCCTTGCTGAATTTCTCAAGAATTTTATCCACATAATGTGACTGGCTTAAAGCAAGTCCATTTGCCATTCTTGAAATTTTCACGCCAAGGATTACGTCGGCTAACCCCATATCTTTCATGTCAAACTTTGAGTTCAACATATCTTTAGTGGACTTTATCATTTTATCACAACTTCCTATGATAAGCATGTCATCTACATAAAGACACAAAATGACGTAGCCATTTCCCGTGTCTCTAACATAGATACATTTGTCACATTCATTTATTTTAAATCCACTTTCCATCATGGCTTGATCAAACTTTTGATGCCATTGTTTTGGTGCTTGTTTCAAGCCATACAATGACTTTACTAACTTGCACACTTTATTTTCTTGCCCCGGCGCAGAAAATCCTTCCGGTTGCTCCATGTAAATTTCCTCTTCTAAATCCCCATTTAGAAAGGCTGTTTTAACATCCATTTGATGTACTTCAAGATTCCGCAATGCGGCTATTGCAAGTACAATTCTTATGGATGTTATTCTCGTAACCGGAGAATATGTATCAAAGTAATCAAGGCCTTCCTTTTGCTTGTAACCTTTAATTACAAGTCTTGCCTTATACTTGTCAATTGTTCCATCCGTCTTCATTTTCCTTTTAAAAATCCACCTATATCCTAGTGGTTTACTTCTCGGAGGAAGATCCACTAATTCCCAAGTGTGATTTTGTAAAATGGAATCAATCTCACTTTTAATGGCCTCTTTCCACAAAGGTCCTTCGGAAGAGCTCACGGCCTCTTTATAACTTTGTGGTTCACTTTCAAGCATATAGGTTAGAAAATCTGGGCCAAAAGATTTTTTTACCCTACCTCGTTTGCTCCGTCGAGGTTCTACCTCCGCTTCATCATTTTCATCATGATGATTTGTTCCTTCGACTTCTTCTTCTTCTATTGAATCATGTCTCCGTTTAGATGAACTTGCATCATCTCTTTTGCACGGAAACACATTCTCAAAGAAAGAAGCATTTCTTGACTCCATTATAGTATTCTTGTGTATATCTTGAATCTTCGATTCATGCACAAGAAACCTATAAGCACTACTATTGTGAGCATACCCAATAAATATGCAATCAATAGTTTTTGGTCCAATTTTCACCTTTTTGGGAGGTGGTATTGAAACCTTTGCAAGACACCCCCACACTCGCATGTATTGGTATGAAGGCACTCTTCCATGCCACAATTCATAGGGGCTCTTATTTATTTTCTTTCGGGACATTTTATTCAACACATAATTTGCCGACAAGACGGCCTCTCCCCACATGTTATCCGGTAACCCCGAACTTATTAACATGGCATTCATCATGTCCTTTAGAGTCCGATTTTTCCTCTCGGCAACTCCATTGGATTGTGGGGTGTATGGTGGTGTTGTAACATGTTTAATCCCATGTTGAGCACAAATACCTTCAAAAGGGAATTCATACTCACCACCACGATCACTTCTTATGACCTTTATTTTCCGGTTGAGTTGATTTTCAACTTCATTTTTATAGAGAACAAACTTCTCTATAGCCTCATCTTTACTTTTGAGAAGATACACATAACAATATTTTGTGCTATCATCAACAAAAGTCATAAAGTACTTATTGCCCCCTCGTGTTTGTGTTGACTTGAAGTCACATAAATCCGTATGAACCAACTCAAGTGGTTCATTATTTCTTACAACCGAATGGAACGGAGGTTTTGTAAACTTTGCCTCTACACAAGTTTCACATTTATGTTTGTAGTCTATTTTACATTTTGGTATGCAATTCATGTTAATTAATCTACGTATAGTATCATAGTTAACATGTCCTAGTCTACCATGCCACAAATTGGAAGACTCAAGCAAGTAAACGGAAGAATTATTCTTATTCATCACATTCATCTTAGGCTTGTTAGCCATTACATTGCTTTTAACAACCATAGCACTAAGCTTAAACATACCATCACAAACATAACCTTTGCCTACAAACATTCCACTTTTTAGACAAAGTAACCATATCGGATTCAAACACAACACGAAAGCCATGCTTAATCAAAAGCGATCCGGACACCAGATTTTTCCGGATTTCGGGCACATAGAGCACATTGTTGAGAGTCAACTCTTTCCCGGAAGTCAACTTCAGCACCACCTTTCCTTGACCTTTCACATCGGAGGTGGCAGAATTTCCCATGAACAATTTCTCACCATTTTCAAGGGCTTCAAAACTACTAAACATTTCCTTGTTTGAGCAAACATGCCTAGTAGCACCGGTGTCAATCCACCACTGATTTGGGTTTGAACCCACCAAATTCACCTCGAAATTACCGCCGCCAAGTGCATATCGGAAACTTCATTCGAGATGACATCCACCATGTTTGCTTGTTTCTTTGGCTTCCTACATTCGTAAGACTTGTGGCCCACAATGCCACAATTGTAACAAGTTCCACCGAACTTTTTCTTGGAGATTCCTCCCTTTGGCTTCAAACTAGAACCACCCTTTTTGGGACCAAACTTGCCTTTGGCTTTGCCATTGGCCTTGGAGCTATCAACATGCTCCACCACATTGGCTTTCGCCACAAGAAGATTATTCAACTTCTTCTCCGCAATTCTATTCTCTTCCTCAATCCGAAGACGAATAGCAAGCGCTTCAACATTCATTTCTTTTCGTTTATGTTTAAGATAATTCTTGAAATCTTTCCAAGCGGGAGGCAACTTTTCAATTATTGCCGCCACTTGAAAGTTTTCACTAATTACCATCCCTTCGGCATGAATTTCATGAATGATTATTTGCAACTCTTCCACTTGACTTTTAACAGTTTTTGAGTCCACCATTTTATAATCAAGAAAACGGCCCACAATGAATTTCTTTGTGCCCGCGTCATCTATCTTATACTTATATTCCAAGGACTCCCATAGTTCCTTTGCAGTTTTCTTAACACTATACACATTGTATAGCGTATCCGACAATCCATTAAGGATGTAATTTCTGCAAAGAAACTCGGAATGCTTCCAAGCATCAAGAGCCGAGATGGCTTGCCCATCCGTCTCATTCTCACCCAACTGTGGCGGATCTTCCTTAAGAAATCTCGCCAAGTTCAAGGTAGTCAAATAGAAAAGCATCTTTTGTTGCCATCTTTTAAAGTCTTGGCCAACAAACTTTTCCGGTTTCTCACCATGATGGTTCGAAAGCTTTGGACAACCACCCTTTGAGAGTTGGTTTCCACACGAAGCGCTTCCTCCATACGAGGATTCTCGGAGTTGTTCCCAGCATTGGTTTCCACGTTTGATTGAGTAGCCATCTGAAACAAAACAAACAAGTTTAGTTCACTGTTTTAAATAGTTTTCCTTCCAACTAATTTGTCTTAAGATTGTTGGAATAACTATTACAAAATCTCTCTTTGGAATTATATAAAACTAAATAAAACAAAATTAAACAGAAAATACAAGAGAAAGAATTTGTCGAAGATGTCCGAGTCGTGTGAAATCACACTCTCCTTAAGACAAATTACGCTCCCTCACCACGTTGTGCTTGAGTTGTTACGGAACGCTTGCCTCCCAGGATGAAACGGAGTAACCGGACGGTGGTTGCACAATTAGACCTCCGGCGAACTGAAGTCGATGCTTGAACTTTATCACCACGAATGCAATGCAAGGAGGCCAAGGGAAAGATGAACAATATGCAACGAAATTGAGAGGAGAATTTCTGGAAAAAATGTATCTTTCACTTGTTGTGTTCTTGCCATTATATAATCAAAGGAGATAACAGAAAATTAAATCAAGTTTTAATTTTCTTAATTAATACAATTATTTCAACATAATTGCATAGTTATTTTGCTCATTACCTCCCTTTTACGAGTTATATGGGTACATTTGGAATTTACCCCTTCATTAATGCCTTTTGAGTGTTACAAAACAAGTGCAAAACCATTTCCTCGTAGATCCACTGGAGCCCAGGCGCCCGCCTCGGGGAACGCGAGGCGCCCGCCTCGTAATGGTTACAAATGAGCCGCACCTACTGGAGTCGAGGCGCCCGCCTCATGCAGGTCCCGGCGCCCGCCTCACTCCCAGTTTCATTGGGTTAAGTTTTGGAAAAAAAATACAAAAAGTGGGCTCGCGCGAACAGGCTATTTCGGAGCTACATTCGTGTCCGCAGGACGCGCATGCACATGAGTTCGGTAGTCCGAAGCCTATTTCGGTCCATGATTTGCACTCCCCTCGCGCACTGCGTGCGCGAGAGAGAGCCTCTATGTACCACAATCTTACTCCCTACCAAAGTGTAGGAGTATTTAAACTTAGCCACTTTTTCATCTTTTTCCAATGTGGGATAACCACATTTTACCCATTCCAACCCATTAACTTTGAGCCTTCATATCTCATTCATTTCTCAACCATTTTGAACAAATGAATATATGATTTCAATGTACTCATGGAGTAGAACACAATCCAACAATCAATTTGTCATTTTAACAAATAACAAATTAAGAAAATAACTCATTATTTCCTTCAAAAACACACTTTTTTCCAACACCACCATGTGCAAGGCACATGGTGCATGGGAGTATATAAGCCATTTGGAAAATATTATTGGTAAGTCCCTCATACTCTCTCTAAGCACTCTCTCTCTCTAGAAAACTCCATTGTTATCTTGTTTTGATCTGTAATCTTACTCTCACGCCGGTGGGGTTTTGCCAGAGCCACCCCTGGCCTAGTTTACGTTTGTGCTTGTGTATAGATGACCGTTTGACCACTCAAAGAGGAGCAGCCAGAGTATCCTTATTGTCTGTTCGAACTCAGTTCCTGTGCAACCCGTTTGGCGTGGTAGCATCAAAAACAGTAAATTTTTTATTTACCCGATGGTGAAGAGATGCTAAAAATAACTGTTTTTCTCCAGTTCGAAATATTTGACGCTTTTGAACTTTTCACATTTTTTTTAGAAAAAACAATTGTTCCTATAGCTTACTGAAAAAAATATCAAATTTACCCATATTTATGCTCATTTCTATATTACCTTATTCAATACTAAGTAATAGAGTGAAAAAGATTATAATATAAATGTAAAATAGAATTTGAATGTTTTTATCTAATTTGACAATACTTTTGGACCAAAATTATCCAAAAGAGATAACTATTTTGGACTAGAGAGTGGCTCATTATATTTTAAAAAAAAATATGTTTTAATCATTTTATATTTATTTCACAACAAAAATAAATTTAATGGTATTATAAAAGAAGTAATTGAAAAAAAAACAAGTAAAGTCTCAACTACTATGTTTTTATAGATAAAAAGTGTTGTCACAAATTTAAAAAATCAATAACCAAACCCTATTTTCATACTTTGAGGAATCTATCTCTCTTGTTTTCCTCGCTTTCACGAAAAACAATATAAATATGGTTGAAATTACCCGATCCGGCGCGCGGACGACATCTCACGTTAGGAGGCCCGTTGCTGCTTTTCGTTTCGTAGAGTCGCCACGCCGTTTTGATTATGCCCAAAACATTGAGAATAGACTGTTTTTGTTTATTTTGTTGTGTGATGAGATTTTGAGTTCGGAGGTCAGGTTACGCCTCGGGAAGAGATATTTGAGCTCACCCCAGTCGCATCATAAACACGAGTCTTTCTGTACCATTTTCTTTAAATGTTGTGTGTGTGTGTGTGCTTTTAAATAAAATGCATTAAAAAAATAATTGAAAGACAGTGCAGGAATATTAATAAGTCTCTATCACCGTCAGACCTACATAGTGCAATGGAAGGTCTTGTGGGATCGTTTGTACGGTTTGGGTCTGCGTAAATAGTAAATATTGACTACTTAAGTAGTATATTTAAAGCAGTAATGTATTTAAAGACTGAAAGTGTGTGCCGTGTAGGGACAGACTTTTTTTTTGAAAGTGCGCCGTGTAGGGACGGACTTTTTGAAAGTGTGTACCGTGTTTTTGTAACGGACTTTTGTGGATTGCCGTGTTTTTGTAACGGACCTTTTGTGAAAATTTGTTGTGTAGGGACGGACCCTTTGTGATCTGAATGACATGTGTCATCATTTTTTATTTTTGTTTAGAGTTTATATTTGTTCAATATTGTATTGACATACTTTTTCTATGTTTATCTGCAGGAGGAGTTTCCTTCGTCTGGGAAGGCAAAGAGGATGAAATCGCGGGGGTCCCTCGAGACCGTTGTTGAGGTTCGGCTGAGCATGCCTGATATCTCCTGAGAGGGGAGGCCTAGTCCTCGGAGGCTAGTTATTGACTCGGGGCTGAACGTCTTCGTTGAGAACCTGGCTGGGCTAGTGGAGACCCAAAAAAACAAGGGCGTTTTTCTGGCATTGTCCGAGTACTGGTGGGATGCCACACAGACCTTCCACTTCAGCTGGGGGGAGACGACGGTGAATCCTACGGATTTTGCAACTATCACCAGACTGTCCTTCAAGGGGGAGTCGGTGAGATGGAGCGATCGAATGTCGGAGGAGCGTCTGATCGAGCTGCTGGGTTTTGTGCCTTTGCCCCGATGGGCATGTTATATTATGATGTGGAGGCGAGGATCACTTCCAACATTGGGGAGTACCGGCGAGGTCCGAGGGGAGTATCGGCGGAGCAGCTGGCACGCTCGTTTTTATGGTTTACTCTTTCTGAGACTTTGTTCTTGAACAACTCTACCACCGCTCTTTTTCCTTTCCTTGAGAGTTTGGTGGATTTGGAGAGGGTGTGTGATACTACTTGTGGAGAGGTGGGCCTGGCCGAGCTCTACTTCGCCTTGGATAAGTTTAGCAGGGGCGCGGTCAATTCCCTAGGGTGCTTCGACTTCGCCTTAGAGGTATGAGTTTACTGCTTTTGTAGTTTAGCATTTCATCATTTCTCCTTTTTTTCTGAGCATTGTTTGCTTTTTATGGTAGGTATGGTGCTATGAGATCTTTCAGTGCCAAGCGTAGGATCTGCACGACGAGGCCATGATTGGGTATCCCGCCATGCTATGCTGGGCGCGCTCTCTGAGGAAGAGGAGGACTATCCTAGGGAAGATCACTGTCACCTATGTAGATGTGTAGATATTTCTAGAGAGGGATAGCCCGGCTGGTTGCCAGTTGTACCCTTGGTCACGGTATGGCGAGGACGAGTTGGAGGGTGCTCCTTGGATGACGTGACAAAGGAAGCTTCCGCGGGGCCTCACTTGTGAATAGATGTACTTGGGGGAGAGGGTCTTCTGGCAACATGGTACTGATGTTCCTCCCTGCGCTCCGAGGGATCCGGCACTCCATATGATGAGCCCTGCCGAGATGGACATGCTGAAGTGCGAGAGGTATCGGGCCGGAGAGGACGCCGGGGAGTTTGTCCTGGAGGGTGAGGAGTATCAGGGCTTCGTTAGGAGGAAGCTCAGGATGCTCAGGTTTTGACGAGGGAGAGGCGGACTGGCTCATCGCATCCTCGGGATGTCCCGATGCCTGGGCCGGAATTTATGAACGTCTGTGGGGACTCTAGGAGGCGAGTATCAGTGCCCATCGCGGAGCGACTTCCTGCCGTTTACCTGGTTGATCCAGATGCTGCGGTGAGTTGTCACTCTTTTCCTTCTTGGCATCTTGTCTTTTCCTTTATTTATCTCTTTTGTTGAGCATTTATTTATCTCTTTTATTGAGCATTTTTTGTTTGTTGTACAGGTCTCGGGGTGGCCTGTGGATGTGATCACTCGCCGGTATTTGGGGCTGAGGGCTTTCAAAAAGTGGCTCTTGAGGAGGATGCCCCGCGGGTCATCGCGGAGTGCGGCATCTTACGAGCCAATGCCTTCGAGGAGATCTGTGGATACTCCTTCTTCAAGGGATGAAGCGGATCCACAGCATGCTCCTCAGCCTGAGATGCCGACTCGGGGGCGAGACAGGTACGACGCGGGAGCTTCTTCGGAGGGCTGGGGGATGTGAACTTTTCATCAGTTCTTCCCGCCGTCCAGTGCACAGGGTGAGGGTTCGTCCTCGTTTCCCTTGTTTGATCCTTTTGCCATCCTTACTTCTTCGGACTACATGGAGTACTCGATCGAGGAGGGGGCTGAGCTTTCTGACGACGAGGAGGTGGCAACCGGATTTGTCGGGATGTATGGATTCCCATCGGGCGATGGTGATGATGATGATGATGACTCGGAGTAGGACTCCTCTTTTTTTTCTTTTTTGCATAATAAAACATTTGTATTGATGGACAAAACATTTCATTATGTAATGCAGTGAATTTTTTTTTGTTTGCAATTCCATAGGGACTGGCCTAGGAATTATTTCTTCTCTTTTTGTTTTTGTTTTTGTGCATGTCGAATGAGCTGAAAATGCATTTATGTTTAGTGTATGGGGGCTGGAAACAGCTTTGGCAGGTTTTTTGAGCAGTCGGGTGCAAAATCGTGCTGCGGGCATCAACTGTTTTGTGGTTGTAAAAAATTTACGCCGGGGAGCAAAGAGGTCCGTACGGACCACTCTTGTATGCAAAGAGGTCCGTACGGACACTTTCTACTTTACAGAAGGGGATAAGACTTTGTAGGAAATCTAGATTTTCTAATCCTTTCATTTCCTAAATCACAGCCAATTCGGCTCTTCTCCTCCATTTTCCCAAAAAACCTCCATTTTTGATATGGATTTAACGTTTGTTCCGAGAAATCTCCCGAGGCTTTCCAAGGAGAGGCAAGTGCACTTCTTCGAGCAGCTAAAGATGTGGATGAGGCACCACGTGAAGCACAACAAATGAGGTTTTGAGGAGATTCAACTCAAATCTGTTTGGTCTCTTAAGGAGTTAGCTCCTGATTGGGAGTTGTTGCGCGCGGCCGCGAGGTTCTGGGATACGAGGAGGCAGGTGTATAGCTTCTCCTATAATGAGATCACACCCACTTTTGATGATTTTTGGGCTTTGCCTGGAGGATCGGAGGTGGAGGCTATCTCACTTCCTTTGGTCAGGGGTGCGACCGTGAGCGTGAAGCTCACGTATTTTCTTCGAGCTTAGTTGGGGGAAGCGCAAGGTATGACATTTGATTCTGGTCATGTTGATATCTCTGAATTGCCCGAGAGATTGATGGGTGATGACGAGAGTGATGTCTCGTGAAATGCATTTGCTTTGTGCGTGGTAGCTACGCTTTTCATGGTCAGCTCCCTTGGGGTATGTGACGGCGCTTTGTTGGATGTGGTAGGCCACTGCCGAGCCGGTGAGGACATCGTTCCCTTGGTTTTGGGGGAAACCTTCCAAGACATAGATCGCTTGGTGATGGGGGACATGTTTATGCAAGGGGGAAGTCCCATTTTTCTCACCTTGTAGTTATGAGAGAGGCTTCAAGCTATGCCTGTGTCTCCATCGTCTTTCAGTCCGTGGACGTTTGCTCAGCGGCCTCTTGTCTTGGACATGGATCAGTCCGCTTGGGAGAGGTGGATGGCTCATCTTGGTACGCATCAGATCCGTTGGTGGGTTCCTCATTGGGGAATTGAGACTAGGAGGGCCTCTCAGGAAGGTTCCTATGTCATCAGGGTCCCAGGGTTGTCTTAGTCCTCTTTCTACATCCCGTCGCTAGTTTCTCGACAGTTTGGGATGAGGCAGGAGCCTTTGCTGGGCTGGAGTGATATTGCCACCATGGAGGTAGCTTCTTTCTCTATGACAGATCCAGATGATTTCCTTTTCTTTCTGAGGATATGGAAGTATTCTGCCTTCCCTCCTGTGGTACTCTTTAGATGCCGAGAGAGTGTTGTTTTGACCACTGAGTACCTGGATTGGTATGAGCAGCATCTTGGGTAGACCCAAGTGATTTTGGAGAGCAGGTGCGAGGCGATTCTGGGGCAAGATTGCCATCTCAGCTACAGCCTTAGGAGTGCAGAAGCTTGGGCTAACCCTCAGGATGTCAAGGGAGACGCTTTGTTTGACTATGAGACTAGAGTTAACCTATTGACGGAGAGAGGTCCCCTTAGGCAGACTCGCAGGGAAAAGATCTGAGCCGAGGCATGGGCAAATGAAGCTCTGCGAGCGACTGGATTGCTTGACTCGACAAGGAGGACTCCTGATCTCGGAATGAGGGAGATAGAGCTGACGCACGTGGAGCGAAGGAAGACTCTTCGGGGACGAGGGAAGAAAGGGAAGAATGGCGAAGGGACAAACGAGAGTGGCGCGGAATGACCTCCTAAGTATCCACTCATTGTCATTTGCAGACACATTAATTGTCAAATGTATTAAGTTGTCTTTTAGTATGTTGTAAATTTTAGAGTTGTCCGTGCTTGTACTCATCAAGAAATTGTTTTAATTGTAGTGACTTGTGATGATTTACTTTTAAAGCTTTGTCGAGACGCAAAATCTCTTGCTTCCTATTTGTCTGAGCTTTAATGGCATCCAATTTTTTTGGATTTTTGTTTTTTTGGTGACTTTTTAGACCGAAACAATAAAGGCTGCCCATGTTTTCCTCAGACTGAGGGGCTCAGGTCTCCATAGTTCGACCCTTTTGTGAGTGACGGGGAGACATCAAAGTCAATATTCTTTAGGTGAAGTATCGGCGAAGCTTGCTTCCGTTGACTGGGTTCACGAAGGGATTTCCATCTAGATCTGTTGTTTTATGCACCTCCTGAGAAGATCTTTTGGACCACGAATGACCCGATACATATTGCTTCCCATTTCTCAAGTGGGTTGATTCGAGTGGGAGGCTTTTCTGTGAGCACCAGATCACCTTCCCTGATATATCGGGATTTGACTTTCTTGTCGAAAGCCCTAGCCATTCGGCTTTAGTAGGCTTGAATGTGTTCCATGGCCTTTAGTCGACGTTCGTCTAGTAGGGCCAATTCGTCGTGCCGGCTTCAGAGCCATTCCACTTTGTTGATTTTGTTTTCCAATAGTACTCGAAGTGATGGGATTTCAAACTCAATGGGCATTACTGCTTCCATCCCATAGGTCAGGGCGAATGAAGTTTCTCTTGTGGTGTTCCTGACTGACATTCGATAGCCATAAAGTGCCAGATGCAGCTTCTCGGGCCAATCTCGTCCTCTTACGGTAATTTTTCTGATGATCCTTTCGAGGGTTTTATTTGCAGCTTCTACTACGCCGTTAGTTTTCGGCCTGTAGGGAGAGGACTTGTGGCGTGTGATCTTGAACTCGGCCAGTAGTTGTAGACACCCCATTCTGAACCCATCGGATCACATTTATACCGCTCTAAGTCTCGCTTTGAGTCAAGAAGTAGAAATCCACCATTTCGTCATGTTTCGTTAAGTTTTGACTAACCACCGTTAGTTTGGGACTAAATTGCATATGGGATAACGAGGGAAGGACAGAATTGTCCACAAACTGCAATAACTCGCATGGAATTGCGTGCCTCGCACGAGAGAAAGGAATTCTGCAGAATGCAGATAGCAGTTTCCAAAAAGGGTAGAAAGAAAATATGCGCATCGCTACAGTGGTGACTCCGCTGGGGATAAATGTATTAAGAGGCTTAAACTTGCGTCAAAATTAAAAGATAGGTTTTCAAAAAAAATAAATAAATTCATTTTTTGCTCCAGATAAGGCATATCTCGCACGAGATATCTTATCCCGCGCGAGATATCGCTTCAGCAATCTGGTGTCTTCTGGTTTTCCCTGTTCATCTCAAAGTCCAAGACGAGAGTCGAACACGCAAGGGGGATCCCAGAATTCATTATCTGCAGAGTTCCCTCATCTTAAGGCCTCCCTTAAGATTTCGAACTCGAATCCGTTTTTTAATTCAAATAATTGATTGTTATTTATAAACTGCGTGTGATTGGGTTTTATTTTATTAAAGTCCGGTCCATTGGGGATTCGGGAGTTGTAATTAATTTATTCATCTCTCTCTCTCTCTCTCTCATTATTTGGAACTATGATGGCCTGAGTCTTCCTAAATTGGGAGAAACGTAGGCAACCACTTGGTGCGACCACTATTTGTTTTTCTTTCTTTCTTTCAAAAAAAAATCTCTATTTTTATCTATCACCTAGATTAACTATCACACACGCGCACTCATGATATATCTGTCATTACACTGCATACCCTCTATAAACCCGAGACCCACACTAAGGACGGATGACGGTAACCACCTAGTCGCCGGTCTCTCCGAAGTTGGATCATCCCACTACGCGTATTTAATCCACCTAGATTGTCATATCGCGGGGAGCCTAGCCTTCCAGCCCTGCATCACCACATTTCATGTAGATTGTCCTTTTAGGATCACTCCGTGACCGGTTGGTTTGACTTGGTAATCTTTTCTTGTTATTGACCAAAATAAAGCCATGTAAAATTGACAATAAAGAAGGACTCAGAAAAGTCCCTTCGAAAATGTCCCTTCGGAATGACCCTTTCGGATGTCCCTTTAAAAGAAAAAATAATAATATATATCCTTCAAAAACAATCTTACATGGCTTTATTTTACAAAAATCAGATTGATTGCTTAGTTGTTAGGTTCTGATAAAGGCCTTAGAAACTCCTCAAAACGGATTCTCCATTCCGACCAAAAATTAGGTCTAATAAAAATCGACTTCCGTGTGTTTGTCTCGTGTGTGACTACATGCCTCGCGCGAGATAATGTCTATGTTTGCTGTAATTGAGCCTAAACCGTTTAAGCCTGCTTCCGACTCGTTGGGGCTAGATATGATCCTGATGTCATCTCTACATCTCTTATGTCAGTTTTCCGAAGCTACTCAACTTCAAGACTCCCAACACAATGTCTACTGAAAAGCACGTCATCACCAAGAAGGACCTTGAACAACAAACTCTACAAGAGTTAACCAAGTCCCTTGTCGCTGAAATGGAACATGTGGAAGGTTGGGGAGAAGCTTTCGATTTACCTTCCACCCGAATTGCTAGAGATTTCCGAAAGATGGAAAGTGGCTCAGACAGCGGGCAATCATCTGTGCAAGAAGAGCTAAGTGACATCAAGGCTCAACTCGCCAAAGCCCTGCAGCAAATTGACAACAACGATTCATGGCACAACTTGGAAGGATCCATCCAAGCTGACAAGGCAAAGATGCTGATTGAAGAACTTGAAGAGGTCAAAAGCGAACTCGAGGCTATGACCCAATAGTGTATCAAACTAGAAGCCCACATTGAAGATGACATTGATGAGAGGGTCAAGTATTGCCTCAATACTCTTTACCATAACCTCAAGGAGCAAATGGAAGCAGAATATCAGTCTCGCCACAACGTCTTTGTGCAACACTACGAGAACCATATTCGAGACCTCCACAATCAAATGGCTAAGCGAAGGGAGGGTAGGATCTTCTCCGACATTGGAAGGATCTCTCTCGGTCATCTCTTCAGAAGTCTTCACAAGGATGGAAAATTGAAACCATTGGAAGGCTACATACCTAAGAAGGAAGGACGAGCTCCACACCTCTACTGCTACTACCATCAATGCCATGGCCACCATACCGATGATTGTTTCAACCTGAAGAATGCAGTCCAAGACTTGATTGACAATGACGCCATCAGAATTTGTCCAAGCGGTGGCATAGTTTGGATGAATTCAAGCAAATGAGGGATCTCTTTCTTTTTCAGTTATTTACTTTTTGCAAAAAGAAACGATTAGTAGTCTAGTCTAGTTTGGTTACTACTTGCCTAAAATCGTTATTTGTGGGCAAGAGTATCAAGTTTGCTTTTCAATAATAGTTAGTCAGTATTTTTCCCTTTCAATTCTGATTACCTGTTTCGAAAGAAAGCACCGTGAATGTCATAGAAACTTGCAACGAAAATGATTACTCCAAGGCACTTCGGTTTTCTGGAAACCTTCCTGTTTGGAGAATGATGCAAGCAAAAGGATACTTCCCTGGCTTAGGACTTGGAAAACACTTGCAAGGGATAACGGAACCATCACCGGTTCCCTCACCACACACAAAGCATGGCCTAGGATACATCATTTCCATCCACGATGGAGATGACGAAGAAGAGTGGGACTTCACTCAAGTCAAGTGGGAAGGAACCGCATACAAAGGCCACAATGACTAAAAGGTCAAAAATTGCAACCTCGAGCCATATCGAAAGACACTCAATGGCTACTTCGTTCGGGAAGGGGAAAGCATCCCATACTTCATCTTTTCAGAACCATGGACTAACGATAAAGGAAAGCACCAACCGGGCTTTGAAATCTTCAGCGACTGCGATGCTTCACCAGATGAAACAGAAACCGTCTCACTAATCCCTAAAGATTTGTGGGGCACGAAGGCAGAAATGAGAAGAAAATGGGACTTTGTGTTGGGAGAAGACATGCTACGACAGTTTGAAGACCTGTGTCGGTTAGAAGACAGCCAGATCCATGCAATCTCCAAGGGGGACGCTCCAACTATTGATTACACAAGGCTAATACAGAAATGTGATGAGCCAATTCTAAACTGGCACGTCACCGGAGGACCAGTTGTTGATGAAGACTTCATGATCAAAGAGCTTGGTTGTTCTCCCCATCCCCGCAGGAAGATAGGCCCTGTAACTTTCACATTAGAAGCAGGCTACCCCTCTGATGAACTCACTCAAGAGGAAATCGAGACGGTGGCCGAACATGTATTCCCTTACTTCCTTAATGAAAACTTTGATCTTTTCGAGTACCCTGAGATTGCTAACATCGTGAATGATGAATTAACTAATAATAATCAATATAACGTACACGTTAATAATGAATCATACGATGAGATAGATCAAGAAAATGAATTTTTTTTAAAAAGAATTAGCAAAGCAAGTTGGTCGTTGTGGAAAGAATGGCCCTGTTGACAATGAGGAAATGCAAACGGTTAATCTAGGGACAACTGAAGACCCCAGAGAAACAAAGATCGGCAGCTTCTTCAAGGGGGAAGACAGAGAAACCTTGACGCAGCTCCTCAGAGAATATGTCGACGTATTCGCTTGGTCCTACAAAGATATGCCTGGGTTGAATCAGTCAATTGTGGAACACAAGATACCGCTGCTACCCAATGCCAAGCCAATCAAACAGAAACTGCGCAAAATCAAGTCGGAATGGTCAATGCAAGTAAAAGAAGAAATCATGAAACTCTTGAACGTGGGGTTTATCAAAGTGATCCAGTATCCAGAATGGCTAGCAAACATGGTACAAGTAGCCAAGTCGAACGGGAAAATATGAGTCTGTGTCGATTTCAGAGACTTGAACAAAGCATCCCCTAAATATGACTTCTCGCTACCAAACATAGACATGTTGGTCGACGCCACAGCAGCATACGAAGTCCGCTCATTCGTCGATGGCTTCGCAGGGTATAACCAAATCCTCATGGCAGAAGAGGATCAGCACAAAACGGCATTCACCACACCTTGGGGGACGTTCTGTTACACGGTCATGCCGTTTGGTGTCAAGAACGCTGGGGCTACTTACCAAAGGGCACTCACGACACTATTCCATGACATGATCCACAAAGAAATAGAGGTGTACATGGACGACATGATTGTACACTCAAAAGGGACAGATGGTCAGCACTTCAGAGATCTCTGAAAATTCTTCAATCGACTGAGAGAACACAAGATGAGGCTCAACCCCGCAAAATGCTCATTCGGAGTGGTCAAAGGGAAAGTCTTAGGGTACATGGTCACCGAGCGCGGCATAGAAGCAGACCCCACCAAGATAAAGGCCATCATAGACATGCCTCCACGCAGAACGCAGAAAGAAGTAAAGGGATTCATGGGCAGACTCCATATATAAGTCGATTCATCAATCAACTGACTACAATGTGCGATCCTATCTTCAAGCTACTTAAGAAGAACGCACCTCAAGAGTGGACCGAGGAATGTCAAGAAGCATTCGAGGAAGTTAAGCATTACTTAACTTCCCCACCCATCATGGTTCCACCACACAAGGAAAAGCCCTTAAAGCTATACCTCACGGTTACTGACAACGCGCTAGGGGCTATGCTCGCTCAAGAACAGCCTGCTTCACACACAGAGAATGCCATCTACTTTGTCAGCCGCAGGTTCCAAGGCAGCGAAATAAACTACTCTCCACTAGACAAATCTTGCGTTGCTCTTGTTTGGGTATCACAAAGACTAAAGCACTATATGGAAGCCTTCCCGATTCGTCTCATCGCAAGAATGGATCCTTTGAAGTATATCCTAGACAAATCAAATTTGTCTTCGAGACTGGCTAAATGGTACTTCATGCTTGCGGGATATGATATCACTTACGTCACTCAGAAATCCGTTAAGGGGAGTGTATTCGCAGATCAGTTGGCCGAATTTCCTTGTGACGAAGCGAAGAGGGAAGACCCGCGATTTCCTGATGATGACATCATGAGTATAGAAGATGAAAATAAGTGGCAATTATTTTTTGATGGCGCAGCCAACAAGAGAGCGTTCGGCATTGGATTGTTATTGGTAGACCCCGACGACATCTACACTCCACTAGCAATACGTCTTAACTTTGACGCCACCAACAACACCGCAGAATATGAGGCTTGTATAGCGGGGCTTGAAGCAGCCCTAGAGCGCAACGTGACCGAACTTGAGGTATTCCGGGACTCCCAGTTAATCATCAATCAGACACTGAAGAAGTGAAGGATCCAAGATCCAACCCTTCAAAGATACAGTGCCCACCTCCAAGAGTTGGCGCAACAGTTTCACGATGTCTCATTCCACTATCTTCCTAGGGACAAAAACCGGTTTGTTGACTCATTGGCTACACTCGCTTCCTTGGTCAAAATCCCTAAGGGAAAGGCAGTCAAACCATTCAAAATAACATGACGCTCAACTCCTGCCTACTGCGCCGTTATAGATCTCCATGACTGCAAAGACAAATGGTTTTCCGAATGTGCCATCGTTGAGAGCTCCGAAGAGAAACCGTGGTACCATGATATTTGGTATTTCATCCTAGATGGAACCATCCCACCTGAGACAGACCAGAAGACTCAGATCGCCCTTAAGAGGCTGGCCGCTAATTACTCCATCATTGCTAGCCATCTATTCAAGAATCATTCCCAAGGAAACCTCCTTTGCGCCACCAAAGAAGAGGCCCAAGAAATAATGGACCATGTTCATCAAGGTATATGTGGAACCCACATGAGCGGAAATATGCTCGCCAAAAAGATCATCAGATAAGGGTACTTTTGGCTAACCATGAAAGCCGAATGTACCAGAACGGTCAAGAAATGCCATAAGTGTCAGATACACGCCAACCTTCAGCATGCACCGCCTTCCATACTGTACCCTATGACTTCTCCTTGGCCGTTCTCAACATGGGGAATAGATGTGATTGGAAAGGTCACACCCACAAGAACCAATGGACACTGTTTTGTCCTTGTAGCCATCGACTATTTCACTAAATGGGTTGAGGCCGCCTCCTACAAAGTTTTGAATGCCAGAAAGGTTGCAGAATTCATCAAACACAACATCATCTGCCGAAACGGGGTCCCGCAAGAGATGATATCCGATAATGGCTCACACTTCGATAAGGAAACCGATCACCTCCTGACCGAGTATAAAATCACAAGGCACAAGTCATCTCCTTACAGGCCTCAAACGAATGGAGCAGTTGAAGCCGCAAACAAGACAATCGAAACCATCATCAGAAAAATGGCAATCACCGGGAAAGACTAGCCCGACAAGTTACCCTTCGAAGTGTGGGGATACCGCACATCAGTCCGAACAGCTACAGGAGAGACTCCATATGCCCTCACATTCGGAATGGAGGCTGTCTTGCCAATAGAACTGGAAATACCATCACTAAGGGTTGTTCTCCTAGAAAACCAAGTGAACGAAGTCGCCTGGCTAGAAAGCAGATACAAAGAGTTAGCCTTGCTAGACGAAAGGAGGCTGAAAGCAGTCGAGCACACTCTAGCTTACCAAAGAAGATTGGCAAGAGCTTTCAATAAAAAGGTCAAGACAAGGAACATCAGAGTAGGCGACCTGGTTCTTCGCGAGCATCGTCCTGGACCTTTCAACCCGCTAGGCAAGTGGGGACCAAGATGGATAGGACCCTACAACGTAAAGAAGATATTCTCTGGGGGAGCCCTTCAGCTGGTAGACTTAGACATAGATCAGCTACCGAAGTCATTCAACATGGACAAACTCAAGAAATACTTCGCGTGACTTGGCCTCTTAAAAGAAAAATGCTCGTTAGGTTGAAAATCTCGAAGGGGACGGCCTAGGCAAAAATTAGAGCTTGCATAAGAAAAGAAGCCCGCTAGATTGAAAACCCGAAAGGGCGGTCTAGGCAAAAGAAAGGGTGTGCAATAAATAAAAAAAAAGAAAAAAAAAGAAAAGAAAAGGAGGCCTTGTCTCGCGCGAGATTACCTCTCGGCTTGAAACCACATTTTGTCCTTTTTCTCTAAAAAATGAACTACGTTAGACCTGAGCCTCTTATTTAATTGCTATAAAAGAGGAACGTAGGCAGCCTTCGGGTTCGGTCTAATCAAATAAATAAATCCAATCTTGTCCTTTTTTTAATCAAATGCATTTTATTAATGACAAAAGGAAAATCCTAACCACAATGACTAATTCGCTAAGCTAACAATCTTGAAAAAAATACTAATAAAATAAAACTATTGATCTATCAAAGCAATCTCTTGGTACTCTTTAAGATCTAGCCTTTCATTGACTTAGTAGGCCGGCGGACATGATCACCACCGTCTTCGCGATCTTTCTTGCGCTTCGGACCCTTTGAAGCAGAACATCCCTCGAGACGAGTAAACACGGACTCTGAAAGCCTCTTGAAGACATTGGGCCTATCTAAAGCTTGCGTCTTCCCAGGCATCCCTTTGCCTCGCCTCTTGTACCAATCTCCATCAAGAAAATCCAGGGTTGGATCGGTCCGTACATTAGCAGGATCAGACTGAGCCTCACTCCTTCACAAAATACTGCTAGCTACAAAGGAATCCCCTAATAGTGAAAGCCGCAGATAATCAATCTTCTCTACACTAGGGTGACCGGTATAAAGGAACCAATCCAAATACTTGTCAGATAAGAAAATGCTTGCATAAAAAGTCCAAAGGTTCGACCAGCGGTCCCGACAAGTTCCTTCACCCCATGCTTGAGCTAGCACCTGCGCAAACTCTACACCAATATAAGACACATCACGAGAGGCCCCGTCGAAAAGATAAGTGTCTTGCTGCTGACCAAACTGACGGAGCACCCGCTTGGGAAAATAAAAGGAGGAATTTCGCAAACCCAGGAGAACAACCCTATCAAAACCATTGGTATTGGCAATGTACTTGTTCAATCTCCAATAAGGTGGACACCAAAGGATATCAGCAGTTACAGTCTTCGCAATCAGCTCAGCCCACTCATCCACCAAGAGATCCTTGATCAGTAACTTTCGCGTATGGTATGTGAATGGAAAATATTCCAACTGGGGACCTACCAACTTGAGGTGCTCCCTGAGCCAAATAGTCAACAAAAGAGGACTCCCTTGAGTCATAGCACCTGTCTTATGCAACTCGTCAAGACCATGCAGGGTTTCACCCAAAATTAGCGGAATGATGTTCCTAGAACGTTTCCTAGCCTGCAAAAATATTTCCACCAATTGGGAGTCAACCAAGCCATCCCTGCATGTGAACAAAACATCTCCGAAAAGAGAAAGGGCCAAAAAGTTCCATTTATAAACATGAGAGGCGTCATCATCTGAATCTCCGCTGAATCGCTCAGGAAAAGAAGAATAATCTACCCACCTGCGGTGAACCAACTCATAGCAAGTATCAAGGGGGATCCCTAGCAATTCATTCAAAGCTTCTGAATGATTCCTATTGTATTTAGGAACAGCAATCTCACTAGTCAATGGCATATCCAAGATAATGGCAAATTCCTCAACAGTAGGCACCATCTCATTAAGAGAAAAATTGAAGAGATGGATGAAGGGATCCCAAAATCGAGCAGCACCCTGCAAAAGATTCCCATCCGATTGGAGGTTCTTCAAGGTGAAGAGGATTCTAAATCCGAATTCTGCTATAAACCTATTGCGAGATCGGTTGCGAAATGACCTCACAAAATCTCTTGACGCTTGCTTGAAGGCTTCAACCACGTCAGAAGGCAAAGAAAAATCATCAACAATCATGGACGTTGGGGCAATCTCCTTGGAAGCCATGGATCACAGGGTTGAAAAAGAAGACAAGAACTCCACCCAAACAAAATATCTCTAGAGTTTGAGAGGCTAGGATGAGATATCTGGCCGGACTACATGGTGTTTTTATAGGGAAAACTGACAAAATCCTGTTCAAAGAAGGAAAAGAACTCTGCCTGGGTAGCGTGTTTCACGCGAGATGCCTTGTCCCGCGTGACACATCCCTTCGGCAAAAACAGCAGCAGTTCTGCACAAACAAACAATCTAGCCCCGACATGACGAAACAAGTTTCAAAAACATGCACGTAAAGTTCCTAACATGCAGTGCGACAACAAAATCAAGCTCAAAATTATGGCCTAAGTGGCCATTTCATTTCCAACCACGGTAGTCGAGAAAGTTAAAAAACTAACTAATTAGACCTAGGACTAGGAATTATGAAAACCGTGTTTTTGTGCCATCTACGTGCTAACAGGTACCAAAAAGAAAGAAAAATTGTATGGGCCCACACGGCCAATATTTACAGATCTCAAGAAGTAAATGGGGAGGAAAGGGGGATCAAGCCATCAGGTCACTCGAGCCGCCGGCACCTCCGCCTTCACCACCATTGGGGCTGCCATCCCTCCTCGACCGCTTAGCTCCACAAGTCGGGGTCACCACAGAGGCCATTGTTGAAGCCGCCAAAGATGCCTTCTGAAATAGCCTCTCAGACAGGTCCGACACCAGGGACATCAATCCCGCCATCTTGCTCGCTCCACGGTTATATTCATCCGCGAACATGGTGATCTGGCAACAAAAAACAAAGTGCTTAGATGAAGTCGAACATATACACTTATATGGACAAATATGTGAAATAATATGAACGGAAACATACCGAGGAGACATCAGGCGGGAGGCGGTAACCCTCGGGAATATTGTCCGGAGTTGGGATGTGGCCCATCATCGGAATGCTCCCCATCATATATGGGTAGCTCAGAGGACCAAAATCTGGCATAAAAGCCAGAGGACCGGCATACTGGGAAGAAGTGCTAGGGGCTGACGAGCCTGAGGCGGAGGCAGAGGCAGAACCCCGAGCAAGCGATCGCCTAGCGCCCACCAGAAGAGGACCCATCAGTCGAGGCAAGAACTCCGCATAGGAAGCTCCTCGGACAACACGAGCCATCGCCGCACAACCCTCCACAAGTTCAGCATAATCATCATCTGGAATGAAGTGTGTAGGGTACATCGCCCTCGGCGGATCCGCTGGCACCCTATACGGTAGTGTACCTTTGCCATGCTGAGGAAAGACTCGCTTGCCCAGATACATGGTATCCCCCTCCAGAGATACCAACATCCTATGCATCGCAGTGGCATCCCAAGCACGGTGAACCTCCCATTCCACCAAGGTCCATGGATAAAGGCCCAGCCGCTCATGCTCAAAGGCATCCAAAATGGCCCGCGCCTTTGCAACTGCCAGGGTCCACTCCTGATCCTCCTCCTCATCAACGCTCCGATTGGGGTGGCTCCACCTCCTGATGTCCGGGAACAAAGGGGTCCGGCTATCCAGCTCAAACTGGTACAACCCGAAGACAACATAGCCCCATATCTGTACGAGAAAGCAGAACAGATTCATTACGAAATACAAATAAAGAGTATAGATAAAGGACATAAACAGAATCAAGAGCATACCTCCCAAGCATAAGAATATCCTGACAGAGAATCCTTGGTGTGCCTACACGCCTCATCTATGGCGTGATAACAGAAGGCCAGCCTCGCTAAGCCCCAATCATAAGTCCTCACATCATCCAAATCAACCAACAAACCTAAGAGAGAGAGATGAGCCGTAGAAGAGTGGTTCGGAAAAATAGTCTCCGACAGAATGTACCAGAGGATACCCCACACCAGCCGATCAGTGTCCGCATTCGGCTTAAGCGCATAAGCCTCAAGCTGAGCCCGGAGAGGTGACAACTCAGCGGCAAACCCCTTAGACTTGTTAGGGGCAAAACCAATCAACCGCCTCCACTCGGCTGGGCTCGCAGGATTATAACCCGCATTCTTCGGAAGGGGCTCACCGGTGAACTCTAGCCCCGTAATAGCAAGAAAGTCCGTCGGGGTCATAGTGGCTTCCTTGAAGCGTAGATGCACGATGTGGGTAGTATCCCACCACCTCTCCCGGATTGCCTGAAGAACTTGGGGAGTCTGCCTCATCCCTTGGATGTGATCGACGAAGGTCAGATGCCTCGTTTGAGCCATCCTAGCTCGAACCCCATTGAGGCCCTTGATTTTGTCCCACAAGGCTCTGTCTAATTTTGGACTCCCACGGCTATTTTTGGTTGGCCTGTACGACTGCAAAACTGAGGAAAATCAAAAGAACAATGTTAGACAACATCCCTTGGCAAAAATTCAAAGAAATAGAAGAAATTTCTCATTGAAGCATTCCATCGAATGCTTGGCGTGCGCACAAGAAAAACATGCCCAAAGATGCATTTGACTACCCGAATCAACCTCTCCCACAATCCATGATATGTAGGAGACTCACACGCACACAATACAATAACAAACATCCAATGAAATTCACAAAATCAATGCATGCAAGGTAGAACCAAGTTCTAGACAAAAACAAAAAAAACTGCCATTGATGAAATTGGGATTCAAAAAACATGGATTCGAATACAATGCAATACAAGAAACAAGAATTGAGAGAGAAGCTCTTACCAAACCTTCACGAACGGCAGTAGAAATGTGCACGTCCCTATCAAAAGTGAGGTCGTCACGGGGATAATCTTTTCCGAGCAAGTAACTCCCCAAAATTGGATTTTTCCTTTCTTGTGCCATTGATTTTGGAAGGAGGAAGGATTGAAGGTTGATTGGGAGAAGGAATCAACAAGCAAGACACGAAAAATTGCAGAGGAAAATCGCTTTGGCTCAAGCTAGGGTGAGAATTTGAAAACAAGTGTTTTCAAATTAAATAGAAGCTGCTGTTATATTGCCCCGACAGAAGAAGTGTTGCACGGGACAAGATATCTCACGCGAGATATACCTTCTGGAATTGTACAATTTTGTCCTCGACAATAATTGTTTACACAATGACAAAATTCAAAATTTTGACACATTTACCCTTGGAGGTGATACACTAGCAAGGAAACATGGAAAAATCACACCGCAAGTCACGGAACGAGTCGAACGTGACACCCGCACAATCGCCCGATACGGCACCAGTCGCCCAAAACTGATTGATCCAGAGATCAACTCATTCCACATGATTCAGAGCCCAAACAGGTGGATCGTCAACAGAAAAGCCCGGTCCAATGCCCAGACAGGTGGATCGTCAAATCAAAATCCCGGTTCAATGCCCAGACAGGTGAATCGTCATCACAAAAGCCCAATCCAATGCCCAGACGGGTGGATCGTCATCAGAAAAGCCTGATTCAACGCTCAAACAGGTGAATCGGCATCCTCAACAACAAAAAGCCCGATTCGAAGCCTTGACAGGCGAATCGTCACAAAACCGACAGGACTCAAAGGACCGAACAGGTGAGCCTTTGATTTCTAACATATTTCCCCGTAGTTCGGAGCCCATATAGGCGAATCTTCAGACAGGCAGGTATTCAGAATTGGGTCTTGATTTGATTCTTCAGTATGAATTTACCTTTTCAAAACAAAATCTCCTTGATTTTCAAAATGATTTTTCAAAATACCTAAAGCAGCCTTTTCGTGTTTTGGAGTCGAACTACGTTATGGTCTGATTCTCCGATAGAGATACGTAGGAAGCCGTGCGGCCCGACCATCCCGATGTTCAGAATGATGTCTTTTCTATCATCGACATGACTTCTTACATAAGACTTATCGATGAGGGGCTCTGTAGACACCCCATTCTAAACCCATCGGATCACATTTATACCGCTCTAAGTCTCGCTTTGAGTCAAGAAGTAGAAATCCAACATTTCGTCATGTTTCGTTAAGTTTTGACTAACCACCGTTAGTTTGGGACTAAACTGCATACAAGATAATGAGGGAAGGGCAGAATTGTCCACAGATTGCAACATCTCGCGCGGAATTGAATGTCTTGCGTGAGATAAAGGAATTCTGCAGAATGCAGATAGCAGTTTCCTCGTCGATTTCAACCTCTTTTCGGGATAAAACTTCATCCATCCGGCCAACCAATGAATTTTGGAGTCTGGAACCTTCTCAAGGTGTTTTATCTCATCTTCAACACCTTTCCAAACACCTATAAATACCTAAAGACTTTTAGTATTTCAGAGGTCCATAATCCCAACAATCCCCCTACATTTACTGGTTTCTCTCCTTGAAAGATTCCTGTAAATCACCCCTAAAATCACCTCAAAGTTTGTTTGTCAGCCTTGTTGATAAACAAACATCAAGATCCATGTCAAGGACTGAGGCAAAACTCTGTCCGTATCAAGATTCTACTCTAAACTTGAGTCGAAACTCTACCCGAATCACCTCACGCAAGGTAACCTCTATTTTCCTTTCTAATTGATTGTTAGAGTGGTATAAATACATAGAATCTAAGATCGGCCTAGAGCCTCCCTAAATTATGGGGATGGTCTCGAAGCAATCGATCCTACATTCCGTTTAACCCCATTAAATGGATCTTTATTTATTTTTTATTTTTAAATCTTCTTCTTTTTGAAAACCTCTCTTTTCTTTAGTAAGACTGATCTCTGGATTGGGTGGAATTGATGCTCCTTGACCTTCCCATTCCATAACCTAAGCCCCGAACCCAAAATCTCTTTTAAAATGGTTTTTCCATGTTTCCAAACGAATAATATAGGTGGCAACTCAAAAGATGTTCAAAAAAGGGTAGAAAGAAAATCCGCGCATCGCTACAGTAGTCTGTTGCATTCTCCTTCGAAGTGAGATCCGTTGTCTGATATGACCTCGTTCGGGATGCCGTATTGGCATATGATGTTTTCCTTGAGGAATTTTGCAACCTTATTAGAATTTAGCACTTTGTAGGACTTGGCTTTGACCCATTTGGTGAAGTAGTTGATGGCTACCAAGACGAACTCATAGCCGTTGCTTCCGGGTGGAGCGATCATCCCGATGACGTCAATTCCCCAAGTGGCAAAGGGCCAGGGATTAGTCATGCAATAGAGATTGTGAAGAGGAAGATGGTTGAGGGTTTTATTTGCTGCTTCTACTGCGCCGTTGGTTTGTGTCCTGTAAGGAGAGGACTTATGCACGTGATCTTGAATTCGGCCAATATTTTGTCGCAGTCTCCTTTGAAGTGAGATCTGTTGTCAGATATGACCTCGTTCGTGATGTCGTATTGACATATGATGTTTTCTTTGAAGAACTGTGCAACCTTCTTGGAAGTCAACACTTTGTAGGACTTGGCTTCGACCCATTTTGTGAAGTAGTCGATGGCTACTAAGACGAACTCATGGTTGTTGCTGCCGGACAGAGCGATATTCCCGATGACGTCGATTCCCCAAGTGGCGAAAGGCCAGGGAATGGTCATGCAGTAGAGGTCATGAGGCAGAAGATAGTTAAGGTTGGAGAATCGCTGACACTTGTCACAGCTTCTTATAAAGTGGATGTAGTTTGCTTCCATGGAGATCCAGTAGTAGACCATTCGAAGAATGATCTGTATCAGGGCTTTGGCATTCAGGTGGGGACCACAAGCCCCATTTTGGACTTCATTCATGAGTTCAGCTGCTTTTTCCTTGCTGATGCAGCAGAGGAGTGGTCCGTAGTAGTGTTTCTTGTATATCATATAGCCCCAAGGATGATAAAGTGAGAGGCAAGGCATTTTAGGGCCATGATGCTCTTTGCTTTGATTCCTTCTTTGTATTTGCCTTCCTCGTTTATGAAAGAGGTTTCCCTATTTTTGAGGTATTGGTAGATTTGGTTGTACCACGGCTCGTTGATTGGCTCGGGCTCTACCTCGATTTCACAGCAGTAGGCAGGAATTTCCTTCCTTTCTACTTTGAATGACTTTACCGCCTTCCCTTCGAGGATCTCTACGAGTGAAGCCAAGGTGGCTAGAGCGTCTGCAAACCGATTCCGGTCCCATGGCAAGTAGTGAAAGGTGACCTCCTTGAATTGCGCGATGAGGTCTTCCATGCACGCATGGTATTTTTGTAAACCCGAGTCTATCATTTTCCACTTGTTGGAAACTTGATTGGTGATCAAGGCGGAGTCCCTGTAGACCTCTAACTTTTGGACGTTCCTTTTGTGGGCGGCCTCTAGACCGGCAGCGCATGCTTCGTACTCGGTGTAGCGATGCGTGGAATTGGCTTCCTCCTTTTTATTTTTATTTTGAGTTGCCATCTATATTATTATGGAAATACAGAAAACCATTTTTAAAAGATTTGGGTTCGAGGCTTAAGTGATGGGTTTGGAAGGTCAAGGAGCACCGCATCCACCAAATCCGAAGATCAGTCTTGCTAAAGGGGGGTTTTCGAAGAAGAACTATTTTTAATACAGAAACAAGTAAAAGCATCCATTTAATTATATTAAACAAAATGTTGGATCGATTGCTTCGAGATCGTCTCCATGATTTGGAGAGGCTCTAGGCCGATCCTAGATTCGATGTGCTATACCACTCTAATGATCAATTAGAATAAGTAAAAAGATGATGAAGGAAGATTACATTCGAGTTTTGAGAGGTGATTCGGACAGAGTTTTGTCTCAATCCTAGACTTGAATCTCGATGTTCGTTGATGAACAGGGTTGATAAATGAACTTTAGGTGTTTTAGGGTGATTTATAGGAATCTTTCAAGGAGAGAAACTAGTAAATGTGAGTGTGTGTTTTTTATTGGGGTTCAGGGACCTCTGAAATACTGAAAGTCATCAAGTATTTATAGGGGTTTTAGGAGACCAAACTGGATTGGGATTCTTCCCAAGGAAGCTTCGAGAATTCTAAGATCAGTAGAAATCCGGATTGGAGAAGATTTATCAAGAAAAGAGGTTGAAATCGACAAGGAAAGTGATTCTGCACATCCTGCAGAAGGTTAGTCTCACGCGAGACACGCCATGTCTCGCGCGGGATAAGGCTCACAAAGGACAGATTAGTCCTCCCCTTGTTATCTCGCATGCAGTTCAGCCCAAACTAACGACCGTTAGCCAAAACATAACGAAACATGACGAAATGGTGGATTTTGACTTCAAAACCAAAGGCGAGACTTAGAGTGGTATAACTTTGACACGTTAGGTTCATAATGGGGTGTCTATAGAGCCCCTTAGCGACAAGTCTTATGGAAGAAGTCATGTCGACGATAGAAAATACATCATTCTTGACATCGGGATGGTCGAGCCGCACGGCTTCCTACGTATCTCTATCGGAGGATCAAACCAACACGTAGGTGGACTCAAAAACACTAAAGGCTACTTTGAGTATTTTGAAAATCATTTTTTGAAAATCAAGGAGATTTTATTTTTTGAAAAGGAAAACTCACACTAGGGAATCAAATCATGACCCAATTTTGAATATACCTGTCTGTCTGAATATTTGCCTGTCTTGGCTCCGAACCTACGGGGAAAGATGTTAGAAAAAAAGGTTTACCTGTCCGGTCCTTCGCATTATGTTGGTTTTGTGACGATTCGCCTGTTGAGGCTCCAAATCGATGCTTTTGCTGGGAATGATGATTCACCTGTCAGGGCGCTGAATTGGGCTTTTGTGTGACGATTCATCTGTCGGGGTTCTAAATTGGGATTTTGATGACGATTCACCTGTCGGGGCGCTGAATCAGGCTTTTTGATGACGATTCACCTGTCGGGGCTCTGAATCAGGCTTTTGATGATGATCCACCTGTCGGGGCGCTGAATCGGGCTTTTGATGACGATTCACCTGTCGAGGCTTTGAATTGGGCTTTTTGATGACGATTCACCTGTCGGGGCTCTGAATCGGGCGTATAATGGAGTGGTTTACTGTCTTCAACCAACCAATGGATAATTTGCCTATCTGGCTTCCGAATTATGGGGAATGAGTTGATCTTTGGATCAATCATTTCGAGCGACTTGATGTTTTATCGGGAATTCATCCGTATGCCACGTTTGGCTCGTTCTGTGACTTGCGGCACCAAGTTTTTCGCTTTTCCTTGCTAGGGTATTATTTTCAAGGGTAAATGTTTCAAAATTTTGAATTTTGACGTTGCGAAGACGCTTATTGTTAGGGAAAATTTTGTACTTTTCCAGTGGGTTTGTTTCACACGGGACAACTAGTATCACACGGGACAAGGTCTGTCGGGGCAATAAACTATCAGCAGCCTGTTGATTTCAAACACTCCCCTCTTCAAACTCTCTCTTCAAGTTCGAACCATGGTCATTTTCCTCTGAAATTTCAGTGATTTCTTCGCTGATTTCTCCTTCTAATCAACTATTCATCTCTCCCCTTCATCCATAATCAATGGCTCAAGAAAGGAAAAGTTCACCGTTTGGCAGTCATTTGCTTGGGAAGGATTATCCCCGTGATGACCTCACTTTTGATCGTCCTACTCATATTTCACATGCTATTCGCGAGGGACTTGGTAAGAATCTCTTTCTCACTCTTATTTTATAGCTGCATTGTATCCATTCCATGTTTTGAATCCCCAATTCATCAAATTGGACATTTTTCTTTCTTTGTCAAGAACTTGGTTCTATGTTGATGCATGCTTCATTTCTCATGCTTTTTTGTTGAATTCTGTTGATTTCCTTATGTATGTATGAGTACCCTACACATCTTGGATTGTTGGAGGGATTGATTTGGGTAGCCAAATGCAATCTTGGGCATGATTTTCTAGTATGCACGCCAAGTGTTCGATGAAATGCCCCAAAGAAATTTTCCTTCTATTTCCTTGAAGTTTTTGCTTTGAATAATTTCTGATACTGTTCCTTTTGAAATTACTCGGATCCGGCTGAGCAGTCCTCGGTATCTCGCAATTTCGTCGGGAGGTGTCACTGCGTTTCGTTCGGAGGAGTCGCCACGCCATTTTGATATAGCCCAAAACATTGAGAAAAGGCTTTGTTTAAAAAACTGTTGTTGTGTGATGAGATTTTGAGTTCCAAGGTCAGGTTACGCCTCGGAAAGAGAATAGCAGAGCTCACCCGAGTCGCCTCGTATACACGAGTCTTTCGATACCCCTCTTTCTTTAAAAGTTGTGTGTGTATGTGCTTTTTTTTAAAAAAATGCATGCTGAATATGATGTCTACATTGTATGATATGTATTGAAATTAATTGAAATAGTGTTGGAAGGAGGCCTTACCAATGTTGGTTCATGTCTATTTCTGCTTGAGAATTGTGTTTGAGTGTGAATAGTGCTTTGGGACGGACCAAGATTGCTTCGGGATGTACCAGTGTCTGCGGACAGAGCTTTGGGGTGCCTTAGGAGTTCTAGTTGTTTCCTCGGAGAGAGGTTCGGCGTGCCTCTGGAGTGTTGGTTGTACTCGGGCAGAGGTTCGGCGTGCATCGGGATTGTTGGTTGTACTCGGGCAGAGGTTCGGCGTGCCTTGGGTTTGTTGGTTATACTCGGGGTGAAGTTCGACTTGCTTTGGGATGCCTCGGGATTGTCTTGGAGGGCTTCGGGATGGACCAAGATGCCTCGGGATGGACCAGAATGGCTCGGGATAGACCGGCAGGGCTTCGGGAGCACCTCGGGGTGGATCGAGAGCATCTCGGGAGCGCTCAACAGGGCTTAGGAGCGCCTCAAAAGGGCTTGGAAGGGCTCGAAAGGAACCGAAAGGGATCGGGAGTGCCTCAAAAGGACTTAGAGGGGAGCCTCAAGGCTGGGGGGAGAGAGTAGAGAATGGAGGTGTGAAGAAAATGAGAGGGGGAGCCCTCTATTAATAGCCATGGAAAAACTGTGAAATGGTCCGCACGGCTTGTTCTAGGAAAACCAAATTTTTGGTTTTCCTGGATTTAAGGGAATATCATGGGCTTTAAGAGGATTTTGTAATTATGATGTCTGGGTGCAAAATGGTCCGTGTGGACCATTATGAAGTCTGACTATTTTTTGTAATTCCCAAAAAGTCATTTTGTGTTATTTTATCTCGGAAGGGTCCTGACTTGGTTTGGTTGATAGTTTAGGGGTTTTTGAAGGTTACGGGTTTGGGGTCACGTTTGTGTGAGTTCGCGGTGTTTCCCGTGCATCGGATGGGGAGCGATCCTGATTTGGGTACTTACAGAAGCCCCTCGGTGACGGCATTTATGAAGGGAGTGGGGTTGTCGATAAGATAAGTGTCCCGATCAGGATCGCTTGTTGGGAGAGAGAAGGTGACCGTGTGGGTCGATTTGTGAGGACGTGGTGGTGTCCTGATGTGAGGTGGACGTGTTGGTATCCTGAGGGTGACCGTTTAGGTCGGATGGCTGGATCCTTTTGGCAGGATTCCTACATATCCCAAATGGGAATCAAGACTGATCGTAGTTCAGAAAGATTTGGTCATCTTTCGAAGAGGCGTGCATTGTCGTGTTTGAGGACGTGGTGGTATCCTCTGGCTAAGACTTTGTGCGTGGACATGTCGGTGACCTATGGGTGATCATTTAGGTCAGTTGATTGGACCATTTGACAAGATTCCTACGTATCCCATATGGGAATCAAGCCTGATCGTAATTCAGAATGATTTTGTCATCTTTCGAAGAGGCATGCATTGTCGTGTATGAGGACGTGGTGGTGTCCTGTGGCTAAGACTTTGTGCGTGGACGTGTCGGTGTCCTGTGGGTAACCATTTAGGTCGGTTGGCTGGACCCTTTGACAGGATTCCTACGTACCCCATATGGGAATCAAGCCTGATCGTAGTTCAGAAATGGCAAAGTTGTCGCGTATGCGGACATGGTGGTGTCCTGAGAGTGAAGTTGTGTCGTTATGAGGATGTGTTATGTCCTCTGACTGAGGTGGTGTCGTTATGAGGACGTGTGATGTCCTCTAACTTAGGTTATGTCGTTATGAGGACGTGTTATGTCCTTTGAGTGAGGTAGTGTCGTTATGAGGACGTGTTATGTCCTCTGACTGAGTTTGTGTCGTGCATGAGGATGTGTGATGTTCTCTGACTGAGGTTGTGCCGTCATGAGGACGTGTTATGTCCTCTTACTAAGGTTGTGTTGTTATGAGGACGTGTTATGTCCTCTGACTGAGGTAGTGTCGTCATGAGGACGTGTTATGTCCTCTGATTGAGGTGGTGTGATGCGCCCCGAACCGGGGACCCACTTGGCCCCACGTCGGAACACGTGCTGAAGACGCCTTTAAAAAAAATTCGAAATGACCTTTCTAAAAGTCGTCAATTTCAAAAACCTATTTAACGTAAAGAACATTGATAAACAGTTCAACTAAAGTAAAACCATTTACTTCTACTTCCAAAAACCAACTCACGCCACTTTCAAACCAATTACACCCTTTACAAACCACACACAACTTATTTACAAACCATGGAACATAGTTCCCAAATTGAAAAATATTTACAATCCTTAAAAAGTTGCAAAATAAGGACAACATACTATAGTCTCAGAATACTACCTGTAAGTACCCAAATCCGGATCGTCAAAATCCGTTAAAAGTTAATCGGAATCCGTTAACTGGCCCTTTCCAGGTTAATCGGAACCCGTTAAGCTCCCCGTTCTCAAGTCAACGAGACATCCCAGGACTACCCTATAGATCCCGACGTCAAAGCGTACTCAACAGACGTTATCACACGTAAAAGTACAGCTTTCCCCGAAAAATGCACTTTTCGGGACTTTCTGGGGGCATTTCGGACATTTTTTGGACAGTTATTTAAAAAATGGACAAAACCGGGAATAACGAGACAAAAACCCTAGCCTAGGTGAGTCACAGGGACACATGGCATGCATGCCAAGCCCCACAAATCGACATCAAACAAATTCGAGGGTGAAAAAACCAAAATACCCTTTATTATGAGTGAAAGTCCGTCCGGACTGTTTTGCTTGAAAAGCCAGAATTGCCAACAAGTCCTCCAACTTTCCAAAATACCCAAGGACCTCCTGAAATTGAAGGAAAGTCCGTCCGGACTGTTTTACAATTTCACCCTATAAATACAAGGGCTGTCAAAACATTTAAAAGAAGGAAAAAATATAAACACTCTCAAGAAACCCCACGGTTCTAAACTGATCTCCCCCCTCCCGAGCCTCATTTTGTCTTGATTTTTGTGAAAAACACGAACCAAACAAACTCAAAACACCCTTTCAAACACCAATCCGTATCCCATATACGTCAACCGAATCAAAGAGTCAACCCCTAGCCATATGTAAAACTCTTTCTCTCTAAAAGCTCGTTTCACCTCGATTTACTCGTCAAACGCCATAATCATTCTGATCAAAGTTCTCGAAATGTAGACGTAACGCCGTCTACGGGGTTCGATACATTTTATTCAAATATCATCTTCTCTCCCGTAAGAGAAGTAATTTCGGGTTAAAACGGCATTCCGGCCCCGTTCTTTTACGTTTATGTTATTTACAGTCTGGATCGTTTGATCCGTCGATTCGCATCTATACAGTCCGAACCGTTTGGTTCTTGATAGTCATTTACAAAATCCGGATCATTTGATCCGTCGATACCATCATTTAAATTATGTACCTTTACAACACCGAGCCGTTTGGCTCGTCGATCGCACCTTTACTGTCCGGATCGTTTGATTCCGTTAATACCGTACTTTAAATACTGTTATTTACAAGTCCGAGCCATTTGGCTTGTGATAATATTTATTTATCAAAGTCCAAGTCGCAAAATGACTCGTCGATCGCATGTCATTTAATGCCCTTTTTCATAAAATTGGTAACAATGTAATGTCCGGTTCAAAACTGGAGTTCGTCATTCGAACTTCTTTTCAAAACGCTCAAAAGTGACGTTTGGCATCCAAACGCTCATTTTTAACTCAAAAATCGGCGTTTGACATTCAAATGCTCTTTTCCTCAAAATCAACGTTTGACACTCAAACTAAAGATTTAAACCCGTCCCTCACACCCTCTTCCTCAAAACCCTCAAAATCGACGTTTGTCATTCAAACGCTCGCTTTTTTCATAAATCAATGTTTGACATTCAAATCAAGATTAAGCTTGTCATTCAAGCCCCCCTTTTAAAAAATGCAACATACACACACACACACGCACACAATTTCGAGAAAGGTAGAAAGACTCGTCATACGAGGCATTTCGGGTGATCTCAACATACTCTTCCCGAAACGTAACGTGACCTCCGAACCTAACAATCTCTGGTCCTAAAAGCCATTTCTAAAGTTTGGGCTCATAATACAAAACGTTACATTTTCAAAGCCATTTCTAAAGTTTGGTCTCATAATACAAAACGTCACATTTTCAAAGCCATTTCTGATGTTTGGGCTCATAATACAAAACGTCTCATTTTCAAAGCCAATTCTGAAGTTTGGGCTCATAATACAAAATGTCACATTTTCAAAGCCTTTTCCAAGTTTTGGCTACCAATAAAAGCGACCCCCCTTTTTTCAAGCAACAACCATTCTCAACGTTTGGGCACAAAATACAAAACCGAGTGGTGACTTCTCTCTCCTTCCCGAAGCGAGGTCCCAAGCTCGCAAAAGGACCGCTCGCCGCGCGCGATCCGGGTAATTTCAGTTGGCGACTCCACTGGGACAAGGATACCTTTTTCAAAACTGTCATCGTTTTCAAAAAGCATTCAGTGGGTCAAACTTTCGTTTACCCTTCCTCGTTTTTGTGTGCGTGTTTTGTTCTAAAAAAACAAAAAAAATCGAACGGTTTACAAAAAAAATGTTGCATTTTCATCCAAAATCATAACATGTTCGTGCATTTTCGTTCATATTTGATTTTCATGCTATATTTTGAACTGCGCATAAATTCTTTAAAACACATTCTGAAAATATCTGTTTTGCTCAGAAATGAATTTAGTGACCGCACACTACTTTCACTGCTGCCTTGATACACCGCACGCTACGTGCACTTGCGGCCTCGGTACACTGCAGACTACGACCCGTAACCCGGGATGACCGTTCAGTTGCAGCTTGATTGGTCTGCCACACACCTTTCGAGCGCGCACGGGGTCGTCCCAAATAGCCAATCCTAGCCCGTATAATCCATGCACTCTTTATGTCACACTTCGTCCAAGACCCCGGTTGGTTTTTGGCTTAGTACGTGTCATAAAGCCCAAGTGTATGTTTTTTATGCCGGTCTCCCTCACAAGTCAAACTTAAAAGTTGAGACCGAAGGTCGTTCCCGACCCGAAGTCTTGGCTTTTTAGCCTTGACTTTGACGCGGAGCCATGCCAAAAAAAAAACATACCCGAAGGTTCAATGTGACACTGTGTCACCAAACCCTCAACGTATGCACCGTGTCGGCCATAACTTGGCCAACGCCAAAAGCTAAGGCCCCACGCACAAATGAGTCAGGAGAGGTCATGCCAAAATTTCGGCACGATTTATGCCTTTACTTGACGACGTTGACTTCGACCGTGGCCCACGTGTCACATACGTTGAAAGTTTATATGGCCAGCTAGCCTAAAGTTCACTTTTTCCTTTGTCGGTGGAACTCTCTTGCCTTATAGGACCCTCGCTCGGGATTGTCCGTCCCGGGAAGACGATTTACAGGTGAAAAATGAGGGGCTTATAAACGTAGTGATGAGATCGACTGATTCGAGCCTTAGGTTAGTTACGAAAAAGAAGACATGATATTTTCCAACTAATTAGTTCTCTAAGAAAATACGTTTTAAGTAAACATTAATCGGTAACTGCACATTGCACAAGCCCGAAACCCTGAGCCAAATACCCTTTTCAAAACCTAATCCCTGCTTTTCGTTCCCTGTAGTGAGCAGAAAGTGGTTCAAAATTTTGGTTCAGTGCCTCGGCAGAGTCACAGTTACGGCCGCATCAGACAGTTCTTCAGTTCCCTCAGTTCCTTCAGCCAGACTCTCCGACATGTCAAGCTCACTGAGAAATCGTGACGAGAACGGAACCCCGCTACCGGTAACATATATGACATTGGAAGAAGCCTTCCGGGCCTGTGAGGTTCACAAAAGGTAGAAAGAAGATCAGCAAAATTTCGTAGTACTGCTTCTGAGTGAGCGAGGTATAGCCGCTATCCCCCAGCCAGACGGTACTTTTATTCTGATCGAGGACGACGAGCCCTCCCGATCAACTCCTCAAACCATCAACCAGGTTCCTCCCCTGCCAAATTACGGGATTCCTTCGAACCAAGGAAACAGCCGACCAAGGCTTCAGGTTGCCACCTCTCAAGGCACCCCTATCATATACGGCCAAGCCAGTACTATTCCCATCACTCAGTATAACCAGCGCACCGCTGGGCCATCTAAAACAGATGTCAATATCCTCCAATATCCTCCCGGGTTCAACTCGTTGCCTATACACGAACCTCAAAACACCGGGGACAAACCCCGATACAGTCCAGAAAAGGCCCCCATATATCCAAATATATCAAGCCTCCCATCTCCAATTACTGCCGCTCATATGGCAGCACCGAGCCTCAAAGTCAACCACTGGACCCCGCCTTGGCCTGGATGGTCGAACAAATGAAAGACCTGAAAGCCATCATAGGCAGCTCAAAGCAAAAAACACTCAGATCCACAGATCCGGGAATGGTCACGCCTCTCCCAGCTAAGTTCAGAATGCCGGAAATTGACCGATTCGACGAAACCGAATGTCCGCAGACGCACGTTGACACCTACGTTCTCGGCATGAGAGCAAAAGGGGCAACCCTCCAGCAAATGGTCGATCATTTCCAGCATACTCTCAAGAGTTCTGCGCTACGATGGTTCCTAAGGGTCAAACCTGCAGATCGCCATACCTGGGACCAGATCAGCAATATCTTCCTAGAACGGTACAGATCCAACCTGGAGTGGGAAACAAGTTTTGAGGACTTAATCACCACCGAGCAGAAAACAGATGAAAGCATAGGAGAATTCTACAAGAGGTGGAGTTGGAAACTCTCCGAGATTATGGAGCCACTCTCCAAAGACGAACAGATGCAAATCTTCAAGTCCTGCCTGAGGCCGTGCATCAGAACGCTCATCAGCCATCACTTCTTCCCAGATCTCCGAGCCATGGTCAATGCCGACTCACAGTTCGAATAGGATCTCAAAGAAAAACTGGCTACAGTGCAGTCGTACAGATACAGATCAGCAGCTACATTCAATCCCGCACCGGCCCCCGGTAAAGGGAAAGATACTTCTGTCAACTACATCCATCAGGGACAACAGTCGGGCATTAGAAACCCAGCCCCGCAAAGCAATAACTCCTCCACGAAGCAGCCTTCCATACACTTCGACAAGTTGGATATGCCTCTGAGTAAGATGCTAGAAGGGTTGATCAAAGAAGGCCTCCTCAAGCCTATTGAAAACTACAAACCAAGGAATCATGTAGTTAATGCCGACAAAATCAAATACTGCGCCTTCCACCAGTATCTTGGGCATACCACTGACAACTGCATGGGGTTAACGGTATGAGATCCAGAACCTGATAGAGGAGGGAAAGTTGGAGCGTCCTGTAGACACCCCATTCTGAACTCATCGAATCACATTTATACTACTCTAAGTCTCTCTTTGAATCAAGAAGTAGAAATCCACCATTTCGTCATGTTTCGTTAAGTTTTGACTAACCACCGTTAGTTTGGGACTAAAATGCATACGAGATAATGAGGGAAGGGTAGAATTGTCCACAGACTGCAATATCTCGCGCGGAATCTCATGTCTCGTGCGAGATAAGGGTGTTCTGCAGAATGCAGATGGCAGTTTCCTCATCGATTTCAACCTCTTTTCGAGATAAAACTTCATCCATCTGGCCAACCAATGATTTTTTGAGTCTGGAACCTTCTCAAGGTGTTTGATCTCATCCTCAACACCTCTCCAACACCTATAAATACCTGAAGACTTTCAGTATTTCAAATCCCTGAAAAATCCCAAGTAATCCCCCTACATTTACTGGTTTCTCTCTGTGAAAGATTCCTGTAAATCACCCCTAAAATCACCTCAAAGTTTGTTTGTCAACCTTGTTGATAGACAAGCATCAAGATCCGAGTCAAGTACTGAGGCTAAGCTCTGTCCGTGTCAAGATTCGATTCTAAACTTGAGTCAAAACTCTGCCCGAATTACCTCACGCAAGGTACCCCCTATTTACTTTCTAATTGATTGTTAGAGTGGAACACGCAAGGGGGATCCCAGACTTCATTATCTGCAGAGTTTCCTCATCTTAAGGCCTCCCTTAAGATGTCGAACTCGAATCCGTATTTTAGTCAAATAATTGATTGTTATTTATAAACTGCGTGTGATTGGGTTTTATTTTATTAAAGTCCGGTCCAGTGGGGAGTGGGGATTCGGGAGTTGTAATTAATTTATTTATCTCTCTCTCTCTCATTACTTGGAACTACGACGGCCTGAGTCTTCCTAAATTGGGAGAAACGTAGGCAACCACTTGGTGCGGCCACTATTTGTTTTCTTTTTATTTAAAAAAAATCTCTATTTTTTATCTATCACCTATATTGACTATCACACACGCGCACTCATGATATATCTGTCATTGCACTACATACCCTCTATAAACCCGGGACACACACTAAGGACAGATGACGGTAACCACCTAGTCGCCGGTCTCTCCAAATTTGGATAATCCCACTCCGCGTATTCAATCCACCTAGATTGTCATATCGCGGGGAGCCTAGCCTTCCAGCCCTGCATTGCCACATTTTCATGTAGATTGTCTTTTTAGGATCACTCTGTGACAGGTCATTTTGACTTGGTGATCTTTTCTTGTTTTTGACCAAAATAAAGCCATGTAAAATTGACAATAAAGAAGGACTCGGACAAGTCCCTTCGGAAAAAGTCCCTTCAGAATGACCCTTTCGGAAGTCCCTTTAAAAAAGAAAAAATATATCCTTCAAAAAAAAACAATCTTACATGGCTTTGTTTTACACAAATCAGACTGATTGCTTAGTCGTTAAGTTCTGATAAAGGCCTTAGAAACCCCTCAAAACGGATTCTCCGTTCCGACCAAGAATTAGGTCTAATAAAAATTGACTTTTCGTGTGATTGTCTCGTGCGGGATTACATGTCTAGCGCGAGATAATGCCTCTGTTTGCTGTAATTGATCCTGAACCGTTTAAGCCTGCTTTCGACTCGTTGGGGCTAGATATGATCCTGACGTCATCTCTGCATCTCTTCTGTCCGTTTTCCGTAGCTACTCAACTTCAAGACTCCAAACACAATGTCTACGGAAAAGTACTTCGTCACTAAGAAAGACCTCGAAGAGGAAGATTTGCGGAAGATGACCAAGTCTCTTGTCGCTGAAATGGAGCATGTTGAGGGTTGGAGGGAAGCCTTCGATTTACCTTCCACTCGCATTGCTAGAGATTTCCGGAAGATAGAAAGTGGCTCCGACAGCGGGCAATCATCCGTGCAAGAAGAGTTAAGTGGCATCAAGGATCAACTCGCCAAAGCTCTGCAACATATTGGCAATAGCAACGAATGGCGTCACTTGGAAGAGTCCATTCAAGCTGAGAAGACAAAGATACTGATCGAAGAACTCGAAGAAGTCAAGAGCGAACTCGATGCTATGACCCAAAAGTGTAGCGCCCTCGAAGCCCGCATTGAAGATGACATTGATGAGAGGGTCAAGTATTGCCTCAATACTCTCTACCGTGACCTCAAAGAACAAATGGAAGCAGAATATCAGTCTCGCCACAACGTCTTCGTGCAGCACTACGAGCACCATATCCGAGATCTCCATAATCAAATGGCTAAACGAAGGAAGGGTAGGATTTTCTCCGACATTGGAAGGATCTCCCTCGGTCATCTCTTCAGAAGTCTTCACAAGGATGGGATGATGAAGCCATTGGAAGGCTACCAACCTAAGATGGAAGGTCGAGCCCCACACCTCTACTGCTACTACCATCAGTGCTATGGCCACCATACCGATGATTGTTTCAACCTGAAGAATGCAATTCAAGACATAATTGACAACGACACCATCAAACTTGCTCCTAGCGGAGGCCTTGGTTGGGTTACGAAATGAGAGCTTCCTTTTCTTTTTCAGTTATTTACCTTTTTGCAAAAAGAAACGATTGGTAGTCTAGTCTAGTTTGGGTACTACTTGCCTAAAATCCTCATTTGTGGGCAAGAGTATCAAGTTTGCTTTTCAATAATAGTTAGTCAGTATTTTCCTTTTCAATTCTGATTACTTATTTGAGATCAAGAAAGAAAGCACCGTGAATGTCATAGAAACTTGCAACGAAAAATGATTACGCCAAAGCACTTCGGTTTTCTTGAAACCTGCCTGTTTGGAAAATGATGCAAGCAAAAGGATACTTCCCTGGCTTGGGACATGGAAAACACTTTCAAGGGATAACGGAACCACCACCGGTTCCCTCACCACACACGAAGCATGGCCTAGGATACATCATTTCCATCCACGATGGAGATGACGAAGGAGAGTGGGACTTCACTCAAGTCAAGTGGGAAGGAACCGCATACAAAGGTCACAATGACCCAAAGGTCAAAGATTGCAACCTCAAGCCATATCGAAAGACACTTAATGGCTACTTCGTCCGGGAAGGGGAAGGCATTCCCTACTTTATCTTTTCAGAACTTTGGACTGACGATAAAGTAAAGCGCCAATCAGACTTTGAAATCTTCAGCGACTGCGATGCTTCACCAGATGAAACATAACCCGTCCCGCTAATCCCTAAAGATTTGTGGGACACGAAGGCAGAAATGACAAGCAAATGGGACTTTGTGTTGGGAGAAGACATGCTGCGACAGTTTGAAGACCTGTGTTGGTTAGAAAACAGCCAGATTCATGCAATCTCCAAGGGGGACGCTCCAACTATCGATTACACAAGGCTAATACCGAAATCTGATGAGCCAATTCTAAACTGGCACGTCACCGGAGGACCAATTGTTGATGAAGACTTCATGATCAAAGAGCTTGGTTGCACTCCCCATCCCCGCAGGAAGATAGGCCCTGTAACTTTCACATTAGAATCAGGCTCCACCTCTGATGAACTCACTCAAGAGGAAATCGAGGCGGTGGCCAAGCATGTATTCCCTTACTTCCTTAATGAAAACTTTGATCTTTCCGAGTAATCTGAGATTGCTAACATTGTAAATGATGAATTAACTAATAACAATCAATATAACGAACACGTTGATAAAGAATCATACGATGAGATAGATCAAGAAAATGAACAAATTTTAAAAGGATTAGCAAAGCAAGTAGGTCGTTGTGGAAAGAATGGCCCAGTTGACAAAGAGGAAATGCAAACGGTTAATCTCGGGACAACAAAAGACCCTAGAGAAACAAAGATCGGTAGCTTCTTCAAGGTGGAAGACAGAGAAACCTTCACTCAGCTCCTCAGAGAATATGTTGATGTCTTTGCTTGGTCCTACAAAGATATGCCTGGGTTAAATTAGTCAATTGTAGAACACAAGATACCACTGCTACCCAATGCCAAGCCAGTCAAATAGAAACTACGCAGAATCAAGCCGGAATGGTCAATGCAAGTAAAAGAGGAAATCATGAAACTCTTGAACGTGGGGTTTATCAAAGTGATCGAGTATTCGGAATGGCTAGCAAACACGGTACAAGTAGCCAAGTCGAACGGTAAAATACGAGTCTGTGTCAATTTTAGAGACTTGAACAAGGCATCCCCTAAAGATGACTCCCCGCTATAAAACATAGACATGTTGGTCGACGCCACAGCTGCATATGAAGTCCGCTCATTCGTCGATGGCTTCGCAGGGTATAACCAAATCCTCATGGCAGAGGAGGATCAGCACAAAACAGCATTCACCACACCTTGGGGGACGTTCTGTTACACGGTCATGCTGTTTGGTCTCAAGAACGCTGGGGCTACTTACCAAAGGGCAGTCACAACACTATTCCATGACATGATCCACAAAGAAATAGAATACGTGGACAACATGATTGTCCTCTCAAAGGGGACAGATGGTCAGCACTTCAGAGATCTCATAAAATTCTTCAATCAACTGAGACAACACAAGATGAGGCTCAAACCCGCTAAATGCTCATTCGGAGTGGTCAAAGGGAAAGTCTTGGGGTACATGGTCACCGAGCGTGGCATAGAAGCAGACCCTGCCAAGATAAAATCCATCATAGACATGCCTCCACCCAGAACGCAGAAAGAAGTAAAGGGATTCATGGCCAGACTCCAATATATCAGTCGATTCATCAATCAACTGACCACCATATGTGATCCTATCTTCAAGCTACTCAAGAAAAACGCATCTCAAGCATAGACCGAGGAATGTCAAGAAGCATTCGAGGAGGTTAAGCATTACTTAACTTCCCCACCCATCCTGGTTCCACCACACAAGGAAAATCCCTTAAAGCTATACCTCACAGTTACTGACAACGCGCTAGGGGCTATGCTTGCTCAAGAACAGCCTGCCTCACACACAGAGAATGCCATCTACTTTGTCAGTCGTAGATTCCAAGGCAGCGAAATCAACTACTCTCCACTCGATAAATCTTGCGCTTCTCTTATTTGGGTATCACAAAGGCTAAAGCACTATATGAAAGCCTTCCCGGTTCGTCTCATTGCAAGAATGGATCCTTTGAAGTATATCCTAGACAAATCAATTTTGTCTCCGAGACTGGCCAAATGGTACTTCATGCTCGCGGGATATGATATCACTTACGTCACTCAGAAATCCGTCAGGGGGAGTGTATTCGCAGATCAGTTGGCCGAATTTCCTTGTGACGAAGCGAAGGGGAAAGACCCGCGATTCCCTGATGAAGACATCATGAGTATAGAAGACGAAAATAAGTGGCAAATAATTTTCGATGGCGTAGCCAACAAGAGAGGGTTCGGCATTGGAATGTTGTTGGTAGACCTTGGCGACATCTATACTCTACTAGCAATACGTCTTGACTTTGACGCCACCAACAACACCACGGAATATGAGGCTTGTATAGCGGGGCTTGAGGCAGCCCTAGAACGCAACGTGACCGAACTCGAGGTATTTGGGGACTCCCAGTTAATCATCAATCAGACACTGAAGAAGTGGAGGATCCAAGATCCAACCCTTTAAAGATACAGTGCCCACCTTCAAGAGTTGGCGCAACAATTTCAGGATGTCTCATTCCACTATCTTCCTAGAGAAAAAAATCGGTTCGCAGACGCATTGGCTACACTCGCTTCCTTGGTCGAAATCCCTAAAGGAAAGGCAGTCAAACCTTTCAAAATAACGCGATGCTCAACTCCTGCCTACTGCGCCGTTATAGATCTCCATGACTGCCAAGACAAATGGTTATCCAAATGTGCTATTGTTGAGGACTCCGAAGAGAAACCGTGGTACCATGATATTTGGCATTTCATCCTAGATGGAACCATTCCACCTGAGACAGACAAGAAAACTCAGATCGCCCTTAAGAGGCTGGCCGCTAATTACTCCATCATAGCTGGCCGTCTATTCAAGAAGCATTCCTAAGGAAACCTCCTTTGTGCCACCGAAGAAGAGGCCCGAGAAATAATGGACCATGTTCATCAAAGCATATGTGGAACCCACATGAGCGGAAACATGCTCGCCAAAAAGATCATCAGACAAGGGTACTTTTGGTTAACCATGGAAGCCGACTGTACCAGAATGGTCAAGAAGTGCCATAAGTGTCAGATACACGCCAACCTTCAGCACGCACTGCCTTCCTTACTGTACCCTATGACTTCTCCTTGGCTGTTATCGACATGGGGGATAGATGTGATTGGAAAGGTCACACCCACAGGAGCCAATGGGCACTACTTCATCCTAGTAGCCATCGACTATTTCACTAAATGGGTCGAGGCCACCTCCTACAAAGTTTGAATGCCAGAAAGGTTGCAGAATTCATCAAACACAACATCATCTACCGATACGGGGTCCCGCAAGAGATGATATCCGATAATGGCTCGCACTTCGAGAAGGAAACCGATCACCTCCTAACCGAGTATAAAATCACAATGTACAAGTCATCTCCTTACTGGCCTCAGACGAATGGAGCAGTTGAAGTCGCAAACAAGACAATCGAAACCATCATCAGAAAAATGGCAATCACCGAGAAAGACAGGCCCGAAAAGTTACCCTTCGCACTATGGGGATACAACACCTCAGTCCGAACAGCTACAGGAGAGACTCCCTACACCCTCACATTCGGAATAGAGGCTGTCTTGAGAATAGAATTGGAAATACCATCACTAAGGGTTCTCCTAGAAAACCAAGTGAATGAAGTCGACTGGCTAGAAAGCAGATTCGAAGAGTTGGCCTTGCTAGATGAAAAGAGGCTGAAAGTAGCCGAGCACACTCAAGCTTAACAAAGAAGAATGGCAAGAGCTTTCAACAAAAAGGTCAAGACAAGGAATATCAAAGTGGGCGACCTAGTTCTCCGCGAGCATCGTCCTGGACCTTTCAAGACGCTAGGCAAATGGGGACCAAGATGGATAGGACCCTACACCGTAAAGAAGATATTCTCTGGGGGAGCCCTTCAGCTGGTAGACTTAGACGAAGATCAGCTACCGAAGCCAGTCAACATGGACAAACTCAAGAAATACTTCGCGTGACTTGGCCTCTTAAAAGAAAAAATGCTCGTTAGGTTGAAAATCCCGAAGGGGACGGCCTAGGCAAAAAATTATAGCTTGCACAAGAAAAGAAGCCCGCTAGATTGAAAACCTGAAAGGGCAGTCTAGGCAAAAGAAAGGGTGTGCATAAAAAAAAAAAAAAAGGGGCCTTGTCTCGCGCGAGATTACCCCTCGGCCTGAAACCGATTTTTTCCTTTTTCTCTCAAAAATGAACTTCGTTCGACCTGAGCCTCTTATTTAATTGCTGTAAAAGAGGAACGTAGGCAGCCTTCGGGTTTGGTATAATCAAATAAATAAATCTAATTTTGTCCTTTTATTAATAAAATGCATTTTATTAATGGCAAAAGGGAAATCCTAACCACAACGACTAATTTGCTAAGCTAACAATCTTGCAAAAAATACTAATAAAATAAAACTATTGATCTATCAAAGCAATCTCTTTGTACTCCTTAAGATCTAGCCTTTCATTGACTTGGTAGGCCGGCGGACATGATCACCACCATCTTCGCGATCCTTCTTGTGCTTTGGGCCCTTCAAAGCAGAACATCCCTCGAGACGAGTAAAGACGGACTCCAAAAGCCCCTTAAATACATTTGGCCTATCTAAAGCTTGCGTCTTTCTAGGCATCCCTTTGCCTCGCCTCTCGTACCAATCCCCATCAAGAAAATCCTGGGTTGGATCGATGCGTACATTAGCGGGATCGGGCGAGGCCTCGCTCCTTCGCAAAATACTGCTAGCTACGAAAGAATCCCCTAACAATGGAAGCCGCAGACCATCAATCTTCTCCACACTAGGGTGGCCAGTATGAAGAAACCAATCCTGATACTTGTCTTATAAGAAGACGCTTGCAACAAAAGTCCGAAGGTTCGACCAACAGTCCCTACTAGTTCCTTCGCCCCATGCTTGAGCTAGCACCTGCACTAACTCTACACCAATATAAGACACACCACGAGAGGCCCCTTCGAAAAGATAAGTGTCCTACTGCTGACCAAACTGACGGAGCACCCGCTTGGGAAAGTAAAAGGAGGAATCTCACAAACCCAGGAGAATAACCCTGTCAAAACCCTTGGTATTGGCAACATACTTGTTCAATCTCCAATAAGGTGGACACCAAAGGATATCATCAGTTACAGTTTTCGCAATCAGCTCAGCCCACTCATCCACCGAGAGATCCTTGATAAGTAACTTTCGCGTATGATATGTGAACGGGGAATATTCCAACGGGGGACCTACCAACTTAAGATGCTCCCTAAGCCAAATAGTCAACAAAAGAGGACTCCCTTGAGTCATGGCACCGGTCTTATGCAACTTATCAAGACCATGCAGGGTTTTACCCAAAATTAGCGGAATGATGTTCCTAGAACGTTTCCTAGCCTGTAGAACAATTTCCACCAATTGGGAGTCAACCAAGCCATCCCAGCATGTGAACAAAACATCTCCAAAAAGAGAAAGGGCCAAAAAGTTTCATTTGTAAACATGAAAGGCGTCATCGTCTGAATCTCCGCTGAATCGCTCATGAAAAGAAGAACAATCTACCCACCTGCGGTGAACCAACTCATAGCAAGTATCAAGGGGGATCTCTAGCAATTCATTCAAGGCCTCTAATTGATTCCTATTGTATTTAGTAACAACAATCTCACCAGTCAAGGGCATATCCAGGATAATGGCAAATTCCTCAATAGTAGGCACCATCTCATTAAGAGAAAAATTAAAGAGATGGACAGAGGGATCCCAAAATCGAGCAGCACCCTACAAAAGATTCCAATCCGGTTGGAGGTTCTTCAAGGTGAAAAGGATTCTGAACCCGAATTCTGCTATAAACCTATTGCGAGATCGGTTGCGAAATGACCTCATGAAATCTCTTGATGCTTGCATGACGGCTTCAACCACTTCAGACGGCAAAGAAAAATCATCAACAATCATGGACGTTGGGGCGATCTCCTGGGAAGCCATGGATCACAGGGTTGAAAAAGATGACAAGAACTCCACCCTAAAAGAATATCTCTAGAGTTTGAAAGGCTAGGATGAGTTATCTGGCCGGACTATAGGGTGTTTTTATAGGTAAAAATGACAAAATCCCGTTCGAAGAAGGAAAAGGATTCTACCTGGGTAGCGTGTCTCGCGCGAGATTCCTTATCCCGCTCGATACATCACCACGGCAAGAACAACAACAGTTCTGCACAAATAAACAATCTATCCCCAACTTGACGAAGCAAGTCTCGAAAACCTGCACGTTATGTTCCTGACACGCAGTGCAACACCAAAATTAAGCTCAAAATTGTGGCCTAAATGGCCATTCCATTTCCAACCACGGAAAGTTGAGAAAGTTAAAAAACTAAATAATTAGACCTAGGACTAGGAATAAGGAAAAACTGTGTTTTTGTGCCATCTACGTGCTAACATGTACCAAAAGAAAGGAAAAATTGTCTGGGCCCACACGGCAAATATTTACAAGTCATCAGAAAACAAATGGGGAGAAAAGGGGGATCAAGCCATAAGGTCACCCGAGCCGCCGGCACCTCCGCCTTCACCACCATTGGGGCTACCGTCCCTCCTCGACCTCTTGGCTCCACAAGTCGGAGTCACTGCAGAGGCCACCATCGAAGCCGCCAAAGATGCTTTCTGGAATAGCCTCTCAGACAGGTCCGACACCAGGGCCATCAATCCTGCCATCTTGCTCGCCCCACGGTTGTAATCAACTGCGGACATGGTGATCTGGCAACAAAAGAAAGAGATGCTCATATGAAGTCAGACATATACACTTATATGGACGAATACGTGAAATAGTATGAACAGAAACATACCGAGGAGACATGAGGCGGAAGACGGTAACCCTCGGGAATATGATCCGGAGTCGGGATGTGGCCCATCATCGGCATACTCCCCATCATATATGTGTAGCTCAGAGGACCAAAATCTGGCACGAAGGGCAGAGAACTAGCATACTGGGAAGAAGTGCTAGGGGTTGAATAGCCTGAGGCAGAGGCAGAGGCGGAACCACGAGCAAGCGATTGCCTAGCACCCACCGGAAGAGGACCCATCAGTCGAGGCAAGAACTCCGCATAGGAAGCTCCTCGGACAACATGAGCCGTCGCCGCACAACCCACCACAAGAGCGGCATAATCATCATCAGGAATGAAGTGGGTAGGGTACATCGCCCTCAGCAGATTCGCTGGCAGCCTATATGGCAGTGAACCTTTGCCGTGCTGAGGAAAGACTCGCTCACCCAGATACATGGTATCCCCCTCCAGAGATGCCAACATCCTCTGCATCGCAGTGGCAACCCAAGCTAGGTGAACCTCCTGTTCCACCAAGGTCCACGGGTAAAGGCCCAATCGTTTATACTCAAAGGCGTCGAACATGGCCCGCGCCTCTGCAACCGTCAGGGTCCACTCCTGATCCTCCTCCTCATCAACACTCCGATTGGGGTGGCTCCATCTCCTAATGTCCAGAAACAGAGGGTTTGGGCTGTCCAGCTCAAACTTGTACAGTCCCAAGACAATATAGCCCCATATATGTACAAGAAAATAGATTAGATTCAGTATGAAATACAGAGAAAGAGTTCAAATAAAGGACGGAAATAGAATCAAGAGCATACCTCCCAAGCATAAGAATACCCCGACAGGGTATCCTTGGTGTGCCTACACGCCTCATCCATGGCATGATAGCAGAAGGCCAGCCCCGCTGAGCCCAGTCATAAGTCCTCACATCATCCAACTCGACCAACAAACCTAAGAGGGAGAGACGGGCCGTAGAATAGTGGTTCACAAAAATTGTCTTCGACAGAATGTACCAGAGGGCACCCCGCACCAACCCATCAGTGTCCGCATTCGGCTTCTCCGTATAAGTCTCAAGTTGACCCCGGAGAGGTGACAACTCGACAGCAAACCCCTTAACCTTGTTAGGGGCAAAACCAATCAGCTACCTCCACAAAGCCGGGCTCGCAGGCTTATAACCCGCAGTCTTCGGAATAGGCTCACCGGTAAACTCTAGCCCCGTAATAGCAAGAAAGTCCGTCGGAATCATGGTAGCTTCCCCGAAGCGCAGATGCAATGTGTGTGTAGTATCCCACCACCTCTCCCTGATCGCCTAAAGAACTTGGGGTGTCTGTCTCATCCATTGGAGGTTATCAACGAAGGTCAAAAGTCCTATTTGGGCCATCCTAGCTTTAACCCCATTAAGGCCCTTGATCTTGTCCCACAAAGATCTAGCCAATTTCGGGCTCCCACGACAATTTTTGGTAGGCCTGTATGACTGCAAAACAGAGGAAAGGCAAAAGAGCAATGTTAGACAACATCCCATGGCAAAAATTCAAAGAAATAGAAGACAATTTTCATTGAGGCATTTCATCGAACACTTGGCATGCGCACAAGAAAAGCATGCCCAATGATGCATTCGACTACCTGAATCAACCCCTCCTACAATCAATATTATGTTGGGGACCCATACACATACAACGCAACAACAAGCATCCAACAAATTCAACAAAAAATGAAGCATGCATGGTAGAACCTAGTTCTAGTCAAAAAGCAAAGAAAAACTTCCATTGATAGAGATTGGGATTCAAAAGCATGGATTCGAATGCAATGCAATACAAGAAACAAGAATTGAGAGAGAAGCTCTTACTAAACCTTCACGAACGGCGGTAGAAATATGCACGTCCTTATCAAAAGTGAGGTCCTCGCGGGGGTAATGTTTTCCAAGCAAATAACTCCCCAAAATTGGATTTTTTCTTTCTTGAGCCATGGATTGTGGAAGGAGGAAGGATTGAGGGTTGATTGGGAGAACAAATCAACAAGAAACACACGAAAAATTGCAGAGGAAAATTGCCTTGGCTCAAGCTAGGGAGAGAATTTGAAAAGAGGTATTTTCAAATTAAACAGCAGCTGCTGTTATATTGCCCCGACAGTGGAAGTACCGCATGAGACATGATGTCTCGCGCGAGATATACCTTCTGGAATTTCACATTTTTGTCCTCAACAATAAGCATCTACACAACGTCAAAATTCAAAATTTTGACACATTTACCCTTAGAAGTGATACACTAGCAAGGAAATGTGGAAAAATCGGCACCGTAAGTCACGGAACGAGCCAAACGTGACACTCGCACGATCGCCCGATACGACACCAGTCGCCTGAAAACCGATTGATCCAAAGATCAACTCATTCCACATGGTTCAATGCCCACACAGGTGGATCATCAAAAGAAAAGCCCGGTCCAACGCCTAGACAGGTGGATCGTCATCAGAAAAGCCCGATCCAATGCCTAGACAGGTGGATTGTCATCAGAAAAGCCCGATCCAACGCCTAGACAGGTGGATCGTCATCAGACAAGCCCGGTCCAATGCCCAAACAGGTGGATTGTCAACACAAAAGCCCGATTCAATGCCCAAACAGGTGAATCGTCATCCTCAACAACAAAAAGCCCGATTCGGAGCCCAGACAGGTGAATCGTCACAAAACCGACAGGACTCAAAGGACCAGACAGGTGAGCCTTTGTTTTCTAACAAATTTCCCCGCAGGTTCGGAGCCCAGGCAGGCGAATCTTCAGACACGCAGGTATATTCAGAATTGGGTCTTGATTTGATTCCTCGGTATGAATTTACCTTTTCAAAATAAAATCTCCTTAATTTTCAAAATAATTTTCAAAATACCTAAAGGAGCCTTTTTGTGTTTTGGATTCGAACTACATTTTGGACTGATTCTCCGATAGAGATACATAGGAAGCTGTGCGGCCCGACCATCCCGATGTTCAGAATGATGTCTTTTCTATCGTCGACATGACTTCTTCCATAAGACTTGTCGACGAGGGGCTCTATAGACACCCCATTCTGATCCCATCAAATCACATTTATACCACTCTAAGTCTCGCTTTGAGTCAAGAAGTAGAAATCCACCATTTCGTCATGTTTCGTTAAGTTTTGACTAACCACCGTTAGTTTGGGACTAAATTGCATACGAGATAACGAGGGAAGGGCAGAATTTTCCACAGACTGCAATATCTCGCGCGGAATGTCGTGTCTCGCGCGAGATAAGGGTGTTCTGCAGAATGCAGATGGCAGTTTCCTCGTCGATTTCAACCTCTTTTTGAGATAAAACTTCATCCATCTGGCCAACCAATGAATTTTGGAGTCTGGAACCTTCTCAAGGTGTTTGATCTCATCCTCAAAACCTCTCCAACACCTATAAATACCTGAAGATTTTCAGTATTTCAGATCCCTGAAAATCCCAAGTAATCCCCTACATTTACTGGTTTCTCTCCCTGAAAGATTCCTGTAAATCACCCCTAAAATCACCTCAACGTTTGTTTGTCAACCTTGTTGATAGACAAACATCAAGATCCGAGTCAAGGACTGAGGCAAAGCTCTGTCCGTGTCAAGATTCGATTCTAAACTTGAGTCGAAACTCTATCCGAATCACCTTACGCAAGGTAACCCCTATTTCCTTTCTAATTGATTGTAAGAGTGGTATAAATACATAGAATCTAGGATCGGCCTAGAGCCTCCCTAAATCATGGGGATGGTCTCGAAGCAATCGATCCTACATTCCGTTTAACCCCGTTAAATGGATCCTTATTTTATTTTATTATTTGAAATCCTCTTCTTTTTTCGAAAACCTCACTTTTCTTTTGCAAGACCGATCTCCGGATTGGGTGGAATGGGTGCTCCTTGACCTTCCCATTCCATAACCTAAGCCCCGAACCCAAAATCTATTTCAAAATGGTTTTTCTATGTTTTCCAAACAAATAATATAGGTGGAGACTCAAAAGATAAACAAAAAGGGGATGTTTAAAATTCGCGCATCGCTACACGTCCCCGTGGACCTAATACAGTCGGAAACCCTTTTCCGAACAACAACAGCATAAACTCCATCGAGTTGGTGCCAAAAAAGATTGCCGCAGAGCCAGTTTCTCTGCCTTTTTCGGCCAGGCCCTCATCAAACGTACACATTAGTTACGATGTTTGTGACTGCTCCGAATGCCTTGAGTATGAGTTCCAAGAAATGATCAGGGGTGATTCCCCCAGAAAGCAGAAGAAACGGTCTTCTCAGCAGAAACTGTAAGAGAGATATGAAGCTGGAGACACCAGCATGGGTACACTCAGAGAGCCATCCAGGAAGTTCGATTACTATGTACTCTACTCCAGACAGTCCTCCCTTCCTTCAAGCCACGCAGCTTAAGAACAAACAGGGGTGGGAAAGCCGAAAAATCTTGCTGACACCAAAGTTCAGGCCTCAGGATACAGGAATACCTCAAATCTTGGCAACCTTACCGCCAGCCAAAAGCCTAATCCCTTGCAGGATCAGCCAAGGTTCAATTTGCCCAACTTAAGAGCACGGTCCGAAAAAGGAAAGTCAAGGTCAACTTGGCACTCGCACTCAATCAACTTGCTGACCAAGGGCGGCCACCGCCACAAGCAGCCTCGACACAATCCCGAGGCACCACCAAAAACATTGCCTCTCAAGAGGAAGTCAGGAAATGGATGGCTCGATGACTCTCCCTCTCTGGAAAGAGATCAGATCTACGATTCCAGACTGTATGGCAGCATGCTCGCCTTCTATGACGAAGACCTACCGAAAGGGGCCTCGGGGAACAATGAAGCCTTGTACATAACTATCCGGCTCAACACCGTCTCCCTCTCTAGGGTGTTGGTAGACAATGGATCAGCAGTCAACGTCCTTCCTCTGAGCATGATGCGGGCCTTACGCATCGATGAAGGCCATATGATCCCATCTGCCTGAACTATCAAATCCTACGACAGCACGTCTCATCCCATCTTGGGAACAGTGACTCTTGAGCTCTGGTTCGAAACCTAAATGGTGCCAGTGAAGTTCCACGGGATGGACATTCTGTCCGAATTCACAGCTCTGCTGGGATGCCCATGGCTACACAACATGAAAGCCATAGCCTCCACCCTCCATCAGTGTGTCAAGTTCATAAATAGACAAGGATATCTCGAGGTCATCAGAGGGGCCAGTTTCCTCACAGGGAATGAAGCCGAAATGCCAATCAAGCGTGCTCGCAGCCAGACACTGGGGCTACCTCATGCAAGCTGACCAAAGGACTACTGGGGCAAATCTCATCAGAAACCCTCAGAGTTCGGAGGTGCTAACTATGTCAACGTCCTCGAGCAAGAAGATCCTGAAGCAGTCAGGTTCATCAAGTTCAACAGCCGTTTTCGAAACTTGGACGCAGACTGGAAAGAAACCCTGAGCATCCCAATGATACGGGCACACACACCCCCTGTCCCCGATCGATGATTTGTCTGCATCCTTCAAGCAAACTCTCTGGCCCTGCCAGGCGATGAAATCTTCACGATAAAGGTCAACAAACACCGGCAAACTCTTGATGAATGTATGGTGGTTGTTTGGGATTTCCTACATGAAGAATTGCCCGCCAAGCCCCTCTTCTCAAATGAAGGACATGACATTTTTATAGCAGCTCCAGCTTCACAGCAGGGCGCGAGACGTCCTTACATCTGGGTTGAGCCATCAGACAACGAATCAGGACTCTCCGGAGTCGAAGACGCGGCAGATCCACAGGAAGATCCTTACATACATATGCTCAGTTTCGAGGACGGCACCAGTTCCGATGAGGTCACCTACGATAAGGGCTCCAATACCATGGAAATCATCAAACTCAACGTCCAGTACAGGCAGTTATCCGGCGAGTGGAAACAACTGGTTGACACGACAAAGAACCCTTCTGACCATGTAACTGACGGCGACTTCGTCAACATTATCTTTTCCAGATATCCCGATGATACCAAGGATTCGGTCCTTATTATAAGATTCTGCGATGCCAAAGTTACCCTCGATGATTTCCTGATCATGGTAAACAATGCCCTGGCCAAGAGAGCTCAAGGCTCGTCATCACTTCCAGTTACCAGCCCCAGTAGCAACCGGCCTGTGTCGTCAGTCAAACTTACAGCCAAGAGTGCCGTCAAGGCCGAAAGCATCAACGAAGGAGACAGAACTCCCTACCTTGCTGCAAGTCAGATCAGCCTCGGAAACGCTTCCAGCAGCCACCCTGAGAACATCTGTGAGAGTCTTCCCTGCAAGACAGATAAATTTTCGAAGAGAGAAATGATTACCTCAGCATCAACAAACTCAAGTTCGATCCTGCTCCCAGCCATCACAGCCACGGATTCAGGTACCCCGCCAGCAAACTGCTAGATATGATAGACTTGGCTCACCAACGAGATCACGAGACCATTAACATCGCAGAATTTAATATCACCGTTGGTTTAATCAAACAGATATGGGCAAACTTTTGGTAACCAAGATCAAAGAAGGTCGCATGGAATGCGCAAGCACGACTTCCTTCGTCAATATCATCCAAGTGTTCCCGCCATTCGGAGACTTGGATGTGATTACAGTTCTAGACACCAGGCAAACGGCATGCACCTATGGAGACTGTTTAGCTCTCGCAAGGAAATCCCTCCTGGAACTAGCCGCTCAAGAGAACCTCCTCTGGGACGAGAACCAAGCTCAGAAGACTCACAGGGACCAAGCCCTTAAAGCGTCGCAAGCAGCTTCAGACAGAAAGCTAGAGGCCACTTTAGACCAATTAGCCCTCAAAGGTTTTGCTCATGGCAACTTCCTGGACTACCATCGCTTCTCATCAAACCCCCTCTGGCAAGGGAGGGCGGTCAACGGTCCTGATGACCTAGGAGATGGAATGGCACAGAACAAGGAATACCTAGCCAAACAGCGTGAGGAATACAAGCGCTTATCTTCCCGAGAGAAGCAAGTCCTTTTTGAAAGCGACGACGAAGATGAGGAAACTATTATATTCCAAGCCCATCACGAAGTCAACAAGACTAGAATCCCAAGGGTCCTGGGAGGATGGGAGCGTATCATTTCCGCTCTCATGTTAAAAGTCCAACTGAAGGAAGAAGGTCTATTCAAAAAGAAAAGAAAAATGGAAATAAATCTCCAGCAACTGCTCAGGGAGATTCCACAGACTACGACATTTGTTTACGGAAATGATCAACTGGGACAGCAGCCAGTTACATGGGCAGACATTCGGAAAGCCGTGTACTCACCTTCCGACATACCCGCCACTCAGCTAAAGCAGAAGAGAAAGCTCTCCCCAATGGAAGTTTATCTAGACTGCCGCATACAGTTCAAGAAGCACTGGCTATTCTCACATGGGAAGAAAGGCAGGCACTAACTCTCAACGTAGGCTCTATTGCAAGAGAGCTGATCTGGATAGAAGTAGAGGAAAATTAGCAAACCATGACTATCACCTAACCCAACTCAAGAATGCCATAAGCATGCTCAGCAAGAAGGAAAGAAGGGCGGTATACCGTGAAGAGATTAAAGAGACCATTCGCTTGAACCAAGAACTCTCTAACCTCCCCCGGAGGGTCAGCAACGCACAGTTCAGTCCTGGCAACCACTACTGCGCACTGACGTTCGAACAACTGCGGCAAACCATAAACTCCCTCCCCGCAGACGCACCTAAACCAGTATCCTGGGACAGAATCCGGAAAGCTGTCGAAGCCCCCGAAAAGACATTCACAGTCAACGATTTGAGAGAGGACATATGGCCCTATGCTTCGAGAAATCCTCCTCTGACTATGGCTCAGCTCAGATCGACCTGTTCAGATGGGACCAAGCCTGATGTCATCATTCTGACCCGATCAGGTCAAATCTATGTATTACCACCCAAGGCCACCAAAAAGCCAACAGAGCCAGAGCCGCAACCCGGTCTGCCCGAAGAAACAAGTTCCGCGAAGGAGGACCCAATCCTCACTCAGCTCAAGCAGACCAGGCGAACATTTCCCTATAGTCCCTGCTCACATCTTCATACCCTCACAAGCTCAAGCTAGAGGAAAGTTTGGCCCGCACCATGGTCCCCGTGGACGCAACTCCAGACGAGGTGATTCAGATGATCGGCAATATCCACTATGGAAGCATCATCACCTTCACAGATTTAGACTTGCCAAAATTAAGGGGTGATCACAATGAGCTGCTCTACATCACTGTTCAGCTGGATGAGCATCGCCTTCCCCGTTTACTGGTAGACGGAGGTTCCGAAATGAATGTCTTGCCCGCCAAGTTGATGGACCTGCTTGACATCAAACCCACAGATTTGAAGCCTTCAGTCCACACTGTCAAGGCCTACGATTCTACTTCCCACAGAGTTCTCGGGGTTGCTACTCTAAATATTTGGTTTGGCAAGCGAATGATCCCCACCGAATTCCAAGTGTTGGACATTCCTATCACTTTCATAGCCATATTGGGACGACCCTGGCTGCATCAAATGAATGGCGTGGCATCCACCCTTCAACAGTGTATCAAGTTCATGCAAGGTAATGATCTAACAATAGTCTATGGTGACAGCGTCACCATCGAGGGGACCAGTACCAACGGCAATCCAGTGTTAGAAATCAAGCATGATGATGATATGGCATTAACTGGATTCACCTTGGAGACCTCCAAGATCCAAATATGCAGCGTGGACCTGTAAGTACGCCAATCCAATTCGCGACCCTTTACAAGTGCCTTTTTAATGTAATAAAATTGCACTAGGGGCATTTTGGTAAATTCCTGGTCAATTATGAGGCTTCCGGAAACTTTTTGTGAAGGAAGTCCTTTTAAGTCATTTTTCCAGGTAAAAGGACCTACAAGGAATTACCAGTGTTGGACTTTTAAGGAATTACCTCGAAAGGTTCCAGAATCAGTTGTTGATGCCAAAAAACGGTTACATGGCTAGCCAGGTCGTGCGACACAGCGATCCAAGGAAAATTGAAGCAGAAGGTCATGCGATAGAAGTAGCCTCTCACTAGCAGGCTATAAATAAGACCCTCCCCCTCTCATTTCTGGGTCCTTTTTCCACTCCCTATTGTCACCCTGCCAAAATTCTCCCAGCAACTCATCTCTCTCCTCCTTCCACACAAACCTACACCAATTTCCTTCTATTCCCTCATCTCCCATACACATCTCACCCATCTACCTTAATACTTCATACACACCTTTGAAGACCACGGTTCTTCCTCAGATCTGAGATCGAAATCTCATTCCAGCAGCTGAATCGAAGGTCTCTACACCTAACTTGGTGTAGAGGTTGAGGACTACAAGGGTAACAAATTCCCTTCCTCCTTCTCTCAATCATATTTGCCATTTTGCTTGTTCATTGCAATCTATATTCATTCACTTGATAATTGAGCTCCATTTGCTTCAATTATCAAGTGGCAATTGCCATCTCTCTGTTTAATTCATTTGCTTAGTTTAATCTCATTGTTCATGGTGTGATCTCATTGGATTTGTAACTTGTTTGCCAAGGGAGTGTGGATCACCCCATATCCACACCCCCATGGTCAATCTGTTGCTGATTCGTGTTATTCTGAGTTGAGTTGGTGTGGCAATCAGATCTGATTGGATATCTGTTTAATCTGTTTCCAAATTGTGAAGTCTCTGCAGAGGGTCATGTTATGTCACGCGACACAACTGGCCATTCCAGGTCCTGTGTAGTGCGACATAACTAGCCACTCTGCAGAGACCATCCTTTCACTTGTAATTTGTTCATCTAATTCACTTGTCACTCAAAACAGAGTGTGGATCCTCAATATCCACACTCATTTGAAGTGATTTGTGTTGATCTCTGTGTTCAATGTATGCTGTAATGTGGTATTATGATCACCTGTTGTTGCCATAGTTTGAGTCTTGTAAAGCCTCTATAAGGTGGCCATTGGTGTCACGCTACACAACTGAACATATCAGGTTCTGTGTCACGCGACACAAGTATCCCCTTGCAGAAGGTTCATTTCAGGTGTAATCTGTTCATCCTCCGTGTAAGTGGGATGTGGCCTCCCATGATAAATGGTTTACAAGTTGTAATCCCTCTGTTGAGCAATAAAACGAAGCATTAATGTGCATTTCATTAAGTATTTTGTCACACACATTTCACACACACTCTTGAATGTTTTGGATGTTGAACATAGAAAGACTCGTCTACGGCCAAGGCGTGTTGGGTGAACTCTCGGTTCTTCCCAACACGTAACCTGACCCCCAAACCCAAATTCTCTTTTAAAAGGTTTTCAATGTTTCCTTTAAAACGGCGTGGCGACTCTCAAAATATTTTTATTTTTCAGCAAGCGTTCATTCAGTGGCGACTCCGCTGGGGACTTGAAACTTGTTTTTCAAAAGTGGGTCAAACTTTCGTTCGTGTTCAACATCATTCTCATTCATTTTGTGTGTGCATTGTTGGTGACATTATATGTGTATAAATGCATTTAGTGCTTTGTTTTGTTCCTTTCCTTCCTTGCTTCCTGTTTGTTGTGCTGGGGCTTGGGGTTGAGCTATTGCATTGAGCTTGGAGGTTTGGGCTGGTTCTATGTCTCTTATTCAGATTCTGGAAATGGCTTCTTCTGTCACACGACAGAACTTGCCATGGCTGTCCGGTGTCACGCGACAGAAGTTGCCGTTTTGCAGGATTTAATTTCTTGGTGCAGGTTGTGATTGTCGGGCAGTCCCCCATGATCAAATTATGATCCTTTGATTATTGTGCTCTATGGGGTGTGTGTGTTTTTCCTTTTCCCCCTTTTCCAAAATAAAAAAAATAATACAAAAAAATCATTTTCGCAAATAAAGAAATCTAGTCATCCTCACACTACGTCACATAGATCTGGAACCCTCGGGTGCGATTGACGGCATCGCGGACGGTGATGTATGTCGCCTACGCTTGAGCGCCTAATGTCAAACCTTTCCCCTAGTGCATCATAGGTGGAACCACACATTTTAGAGCTTACCCAACGGTTGGTTTTGACACAATATTTTCAAATACACTAAAATGAATTATTTCAAAATTTTTAATAGACTTTCGTACCTATCCCAAAACCTTGCACGTGTGGGCATGTTGCCATTGCAACATTATTTCGGGTAAGGACATGTCGTTCCCATGACATGTTCCAACGAGAGATCATGCCGTTTTGTCAACATGCACCGACAAGAGGTCATGCCGGATTTTTCCTTGAAATTCTTCAGAAATACCCGTTATGCTGCCCAAATTTCTCCAGAAATTGGGGTTGCACGTCCGTCCCATAAATGCTTCGGTTTTGTTTAGGTATTATTGCCTATTATTAATTTTTAACCAATACATTTGGTGTATTTTTGGGTGGTGCGTCCATAGGTTCCCCGAAGTCTAGATTGCGTGAATAAAGGTTTAGCCTTTTCCAACCGTTCCTAGGACTTAAAAGACGCCAATTTCTACTTGAACATTAATAAAGATGTTGCACGAGTCCGTCTCATTTCCCTTTCTACCCTCTCCCATACCATCTCAAGGTCCTTTCCTCTCCTACACATTATCGACCCCTATCCATCTCAAAGTTACGGCAAGTTGGGTGCATGCTCCTGTCCCAGGCGCTCGTTTGGTTCGTATTCCCGAGGTGAAAGCAGTTCAAGTGCCCAAGTGGTCGTCCATCTGATTCGGAATCCAAAATGTTCGGTGCAGAGAAGATTATGGCCCACCTGTTTGGAAGTTTGTATCCCATGGGTCAGCAGAGTGCAAATGGTGTGTCCTTTAAAAAGTTGCGAACTACCCTTGAAGTCGCTTTTCCTCGTAAGCAGGAGGCCCGGTTGCTTGCCCAGATCGCTAAAGCTAGGGAAGATGACTTATGAATGACAGAAAGTTTGAGAAGGTTCCTCACCCCATCAATGTCAACAATGCTCTCCCTTCCATCTTAGGTTGTATAAGCCAATCAGTCTTTGTAGGTTCTAGAATGTCCCTTTCGGACATGAGTCTGTCGAGTCCAAGTTGGACCAGTTTTTGCTTTGCAGTAATGAAAATCATTGTTTCTTTTCTTGCTAGACTCGAGACATCACTTGCACACCTGCATTACACTTAATTGAAATGGTCTTATTCCAAATAATCACTCGTGCTGCTCAATCATTAATGCATTGAAATGACTAATATTTAAATTGATTGGAGTGAGAAAATCAGTTGATATCTTTCTCAAATTGGGGCTTATCAATCCCCCATCTTGCATCTCATATGCTCACATCCCTTTCATCATCCTGATCATCTCGTTGCCCGATGAATTTGTATGGATCTTTCTCAATTAAGCTTAAGCAAGCAATGAAGCCTTAATCTCATTTAGGTCATCCGGTAGGGATTGCATTTAAAGCCTTTCACCCTAGGGAAGCTATTACCTCCCCCTCACTAAACAATACTCTTTCATTTCAAGATCGGCGTGTTTTGAAACCCCGTTTAGCCATCATCTTTGCTCCATGCTAAGAGAAGTCCAAGCAATGCCAAGAAGTTAGCTTCGAGAGTCAGCGATGCATAAAATACTCAAGCCATGAAGGAAGGACAAAGATAATCCTCAACTCCTCAAGAGGCCTTCCAAGTTATCAAAAGAAGGATTTTAAATCCTCACAATTCAGCAAGAATCCTCAACTTCTCAAGAGGCTTTTCAGAAGAAGGACTTTAGATTCTCACAATTAAGCAAAAGTCCCCGACTTCTCAAGAAGCTTTCCAATGTTCAAAAAGGAGCCCAAATCCTCGCAAATTCGCAAAAGTTCCCGATAGCTTGGACTTTCCTCTCACCAATACCTTCAAACCAACCCCAAACCATCCTCTCATTTTTAGAGGATATTCCCATTACTATAACCCTTGCCTTTGGCCAAAGCCAAGATTGACCTCTCATTCTTAGAGGCAGCAAAGATGCAATAATAAATTTTCTCGCCATAGAAATCCCAAACACATCCTTGAAAGCCAACCTCTCGTCTTTAGAGGTTCAAAGCCCACCCGACCTCTCATCTTAAGAGATCATGACCTTCCAAATCACCCGATGGCCGATCGAATCCTTGAAACCCAGCTACAGTCCCTACCGGATAGCAATTTCATTCTAATATCTTCGAGATCTAAGCCAAATTAATGCTCGTTGCTTGCTTAAGATGGAACCTAATCCATCTCGGTTCAAGATCATCAATCAGAGATTGTGCAAATTCAATCCATTCATTTGACACTTCATGTGAGCATATTTCATTTCTCCTCCGCAAACACTTTTCGTGGATACCTCACTGGGGCTTCGCATTCGTGTCTTTCATCGACACTCCAGGAGGACATGTTTTTCAATTCTCCAATTCTCAGAAAAAAAATCCTCGAAGGTCCTAAAAATCTCGAATTTTGCATTCCTTTCGATCAGGATAAGCCCGAACTACGGCGACCTGAGCTCCTCCCAATGAGGGGAACGTAGGCAACCATAATTGGTTCGGCCGAAATCACAATCAAATCTCAGAAAATCCGGTCTCCTCAAGGGTCGTCCCTATACATAGATTCTTCGTTCCATCTTTCTGAGTTTGATTCTCGATGTCATTTGGTTTTCTCCTTGTGATCAATCAAAATATTTGTTCATATCTGGATTGGTGGTTGAATAACCCAAACATCAATAAAGGGTTTTAAGCAGCCTTGTGATCATCACGAATAAGACAAGTTTTCAGGTGTCTCGACAAGTCTTCTCTTTCTACATCATAGGAAGATAGAGATAAACACTGTCTTTCTGTCAGCAGGGGCTTCCATACACTTTCCCACACCTAGTGATGCTTATACTCTCTCAAAAGATTCAAACCTAAAAGCGAGTGTGTCACAAAATCAAGATTCATTCCACTTTTCAAAAGGTGTGCCCCTGCGCATACACATTTCCGAGCCTTGTCCACTGACTGATTGACTAAGGTCTGAAATAATGGGCTGGCTCCTTGGCCACAAGATGACTCTCTCTACAATAGGGTTGCATTGGATCTCTCCAAGCTGGGGCTTTTCTAAGCTATTCTCTCGAGCTCTCCTAGCCAGATTTCCCTCAGGGTTTGCTTTGCATTATCAACTGGGGCTTCGCCATGGTCACCTCATCAAGAACTGGGGTTTCGCCTAGTCATCTTCTCAAAGCCAGGGCATTCTCTTCTATTCCGCTGCTGCTTTCCGTCTCGGGCGCTCGATACACTTTGTCCTTACCAGTGACGGACCTGGTGCAATATGTACTCCCGAGAGCGTCCCCGACTTGCCTAGTCTGCACCATGTCATCCATACACTCCTCAATCATCACTCATACATTTCCCCACCTCATGTGAGAGGGTTCAATTCACCACATATGCTCCTATCCACAATCGCGCCATTCATCATCATACCATCATACATAAACCCATTCATCCCGTCATAAATCCATCATAACATAATTTATACATACATATCCGCTTGTCAAACCTTGCAAAAATCCTCACTCCGTTTTCATCCCCATCCGAGATGGACTCGTGCAACAAAAGACAATATTGCATAAGCAAAAATCCAAATCAAATAAATTGCAAAGTGCCTAGAGTGTGTGTTTCTCTTTCCTCCCCCCACAGGGTTCAATAATCAAATGATCATAATCTGATCATGGGGATTGCTCCTCAAATCACAACCTGGACAAAGATTTCAAATCCTGCAGGTGGCATATTCTGCCTTTATCATCTTCATCAGTCTCGACATCTTCGGATTCATCAGCATTATTTGAAAAAGCCTTAGCTGCCTCAGTCTCTAAGCAGTGTTCGTCAAAAAGAGCCTTGGCTGCCTCAGTCTCCAAGCAATGATCGTCAAAAAGAGCCTTAGCAGCCTCAGTCTCCAAGCAATGCTCGCCTGAAAGAGCTTCAGCTGCCTCAATATCCAAGCAATAGTGCTCATCAACCTCAGCATCAGCAAATGCCCGTGTTGGATGGCAAATCATCATCAAAAGCCCGTTGTTCATGGCAAATCATCAACAAAGACCGTCCCTTGCACGGCAATCCAACAACTCTTCATCATCATCTCATCATTATCACCTGGGCCAGAAGGAGTTGCAGATTCGAAATCCTTGTTCCCCTAGTATACTGAATCATCTCGAGCAAAATGTCTCTTCTACCTTTTCAAAGTGCGGACCATGCCCGACAAATTCTTCCCAAAATTATCCTCATCAAAAGCCCGTTCGCTCGGCAGATCCACCCCAAAAGCCTGTTCTGCATGGCAAATCATTATCAAAGCCCGTCCTCATCGGCAAATCGTCTTCATCAAAGCCCGCTGCACCGGCACATTATCACCAAAGCCCGTCTACAATGGCACATCATCAACAAATCCCGTCTGCACCGGCACATCATCTCCAAAGCCCACTGCACCAGCACATCATCAACAAAGCCCGTCTGCACCGGCACATCATCAACAAAGCCCGTCTGCAGCAGCGCATCATCTCCAAAGCCCGCTGCACCGGCACATCATCAACAAAGCCCGTCTACACCGGCACATCATTAATAAAGCCCATCTGCACCGGCAGATCTTCTCCAAAGCCCACTGCACCGACACATCTTCATTAAAGACCACTGCACCGGCACGTCCTCATCGGCAAATCATCTTCCAAGCCCGTTTGCACCAGTAGATCAACATCAAAAGCCCGTTTGCACCGGTACATCTTCAATAGCAAAGTCCATTTGCACCGGCAAGTCATCATCAAAGCCTGTTGCATCGGCAAATTTTCAGCAAAGCCCGTTTGCATTGGCAGGATCAATATCAAAGCCTGTTTGCACCGGCAGGATCAATATGAAAGCCCGTTTGCACCGGCAGGATCAATATCAAAGCCCGTTTGCACTGAAACATCTTCAACAACAAAGCCCGTTTGCACCGGCAGGATCAATAACAAAGCCCGTTGCACCGGCATCATCAACAGCAAAGCCCGCTGCACCGGCATCATCAATAGCAAAGCCCGTTGCACCGGCATCCTCAACAGCAAAGCCCGTTTGCACCGGCATCATCAACAGAAAAAGCCCATTGCACCGGCAGATCATCATCTTCAATAAAGCCCGTTGCACCGGCATCATCAACAGCAAAGCCCGCTGCACCGGCATCATCAACAGCAAAGCCCGTTGCACCGACATCATCAATAGCAAAGCCTATTTACATCGGCATCATCAACAGCAAAAGCCCATTGCACCGGCAGATCATCATCTTCAACAAAGCTCGTTGCACCGGCATCATCAACAGCAAAGCCCGCTGCACCGGCATCATCAACAGCAAAACCCGTTGCACCGACATCATCAACAGCAAAGCCCGTTTCCACCGGCATCATTAACAGCAAAAGCCCATTGCACCGGAAGATCATCATCTTCAACAACGCCCGTTGCACCGGCATCATCAACAACAAAGACCGCTGCAGCGGCATCATCAACAGCAAAGCCAGTTGCACCGGCATCATCAATAGCAAAGCCCGTTTGCACCGAAATCAACAGCAAAAGCCTATTGCACCAGCAGATCATCATCTTCAATAAAGCCCATTTCACCGGCATCATCAATAGAAAAGCCCGCTGCACCGGCATCATCAACAGCAAAGCCCGCTGCACAGGCATCATCTACAGCAAAAGCCCATTGCACTGGCAAGATCAATATCAAAGCCCATTTGCACCGGCACGTCCTCAACAAAGCTTGTTTCCATGACAGGTCTTCATCAAAGACCGTTCCACGCGGCAAGCCTTCATCGCAGCCACAGGTAAGCACAACACAGGTATGAAAACGCATCTCTACCATGTTATCCCTGGCTTCACATTTTGAACTACGACTGGCTTGATTCCCACCTGGGATATGTAGGAATCCTTTCCCAAAAGGTTCAACTATCTAACCCATAAGCCGCTCATTGGGCTTGGGTTCCTTTTTTATCGACAACCTCACTTCTTCCATAAGTGACGTTGCCGTGGGGCTCTGTGAGTATGCCAATCCAATTTGCGACCCTTTATAAGTGCCTTTTTAATGTAATAAAATTGCACTAGGGGCATTTTTGTAAATTCTCGGTCAATTTTGAGGCTTTCGGAAACTTTTTGTGAAGGAAGTCCTTTTAAGTCATTTTTCCAGGTAAAAGGACCTGCAAGGAATTACCAGTGTTGGACTTTTAAGGAATTACCTCGAAAGGTTCCAGAATCAGTTGTTGACGCCAAAAAACGGTTACATGGCTAGCCAGGTCGTACGACACAATGAGCCAAGGAAAACTGAAGCGGAAGGTCGTGCGACAGAAGTAGCCTCTCACCAGCAAGCTATAAATAAGACCCTCCCCCTCTCATTTTTGGGTCCTTTTTCCACTCCCTACTGTCACCCAGCCAAAATTCTCATAGAAACTCATCTCTCTCCTCCTTCCACACCAACATACACCAATTTCTTTCAATTCCCTCATCTCCCATACACATCTCACCCATCTACCTCCATACTTCATACACACCATTGAAGACCACGGTTCTTCCTCAGATCTGAGATCGAAATCTCATCCCAGCAGCTGAATCGAAGGTCTCTACACCTAACTTGGTGTAGAGTTTGAGGACTACAAGGGTAACGAATTCCCTTCCTCCTTCTCTCTATCATATTTGCCATTTTGCTTGTTCATTGCAATCTATATTCATCCACTTGATAATTGAGCTCCATCTGCTTCAATTATCAAGTGGCAATCTCTATCTCTCTGTTTAATTCATTTTCTTAGTTTAATCTCATTGTGGATCTCCCCATATCCACACTCCCTTGGTCAATATGTTGCTGATTCGTGATATTCTGAGTTGAGTTAGTGTGGTAATCAGATCTGATTTGATATTTGTTTAATATGTTTCCAAATTGTGAAGTCTCTGCAGAGGGTCATGTTATGTCACGCGACACAACTAGCCACTCCAGGTCCTGTGTAGTGCGACATAACTAGACACTCTGCAAAGACCATCCTTTCACTTGTAATTTGTTCATCTAATTCACTTGTCACTCAAAATAGAGTGTGGATCCTAGATATCCACACTCATTTGAAGTGATTTGTGTTGATCTATGTGTTCAATGTATGCTGTAATGTGGTATTATGATCACCTATTGTTGCCGTAGTTTGAGTCTTGTAAAGCCTCTGCAAGGTGGCCATTGGTGTCACGCGACACAAATGACCCTATCAGGTTCTGTGTCACGCGACACAAGTAGCCCCTTGCAGAAGGTTCATTTCAGGTATAATCTGTTCATCCTCCTTGTAAGTAGGATGTGGCCTCCCATGGTAAATGGTTCACAAGTTGTAAACCCTCTATTGAGCAATAAAATGAAGCATTGATGTGCATTTCATTACGTATTTTGTAACACACATCTCACACACACTCTTGAATGTTTTAGATGTTGAACATAGAAAGACTCATCTACGGCCGAGGCGTGTTGGTGAACTCTCGGTTCTTCCCAACACATAACTTGACCCCCAAACCCAAATTCTCTTTTAAAAGATTTTCAATGATTCCTTTAAAATGGCGTGGCGACTCTCAAAAATATTTTTATTTTTCGGCGAGCGTTCATTCAGGACCTTCCACTGTTTTGGGACAAAAGCCCTCCCGCCATGAAGATGATGAAACTCATGAACTTCATCCCAGGACTAGGGCTCGGCAAAAGGTTACAAGGACAACACCAAGTCATCAAAGTCAAGGACCACACTACAATCCAGGGGCTCGGTTATGTGCCAACACCAGCGGATATCAGGGAAAACAAAAGGCTCGCAAGCTCCAAGGCAGCAGCCCGCAAAAGGGGAACCTCCAACAGCACACCCAACCTCCGACCTTACAGTTTCGACCTCGCTCATTACTTCATCAATGGAACCGACAGCAGAACTAGGGGTACCAACAGCGGAACCGACAACAGAACTGGAGGAACCGACAGCAGAACTGAGGGGACCGAAAGTGGAACTGATGAAGATGAGAAAGAAGCAGGAAAAGTCAGCACAGAGACTACAGAAAGGATGGGAAAGCTAGCACAGGACCTCAAGCGTTTCAGAGGACTCAAAGCTAATCCGATAAGGGGAGCGCTCCTCGACATCACAACTCTCCCTGGAACAATTGCCACCACAGTTCAACATGAGTACACATTCAAAGGGATCCCAGACATAGAAGAACTGCTCGAGACACTCTTCATGGGAAGCAGACTGTTCGGGTCAGCCGTCGAGGCCACATTCGAGACAGTAACTCCAAAGCAGAAGGAACCAGAATTCATAGAAGATGCTCTCAGTGGACCCACTCTACAGAGTCTTTTTGAAGAAGTCATGGAGGTGCCAAACCTGATTGACCTGGGCTCCAAAAACAGCATGATTGCCATGATCGGGATAGCAAAAGCCAAGCCTCTCGACCCCCGAACCCTCACCAAGCATACAACAATGACACTGAAAAATTGGGTAACTTTCACCGAACCAAGGGCAAGCCAGACAGAAATAGAAGACAAGCTGGGCCTACACCCACATCTCCCTAAACCCAGTCTCAAACCCTCTGAGTTAGTCATTCTCAAAGTCCAGTCTTCTGAGTTATCCAACGGCCTCACGCCGGAAGACTATGATAATGTAGCCAATAATGTATTCCCGTTCGTATCAAATGAAAAGTTCGACCTTTCGGATTATCCCCTCATTGCCACTTTAACAATTGATAAGTTAACAAACAACTTAAAAGACGTTAATAATGACTCACTTGATAAAGAAGCAAACACACTAAACGAACAATACATTAAAGAAGTTCTCAAGCGTGTAGTAGACCAAGAGGACAATCGAGCCCAAGCTGTTGAAGAGGTTGTTGGTGTAATGCCCTAGGCTTTAGTTATGTTTAACTGAAAACCGTTATGTATCATCTTTATCGTTTATGTTTATTATTTGATTATTATATAGTTTGCATATTTATTATAATAATCTCCGTCCCTAATTATTAAGAGAATAATTAGTATGATTGTCAATGGATAATCATGTGATGATTATATGCATAAGAGATGCACATTGAAATTATGGGTACTTGTTAGAGAACAAGTGACTGGACATGACCCGCATGAGATTTATGTCATGGTCAAATGTCATACTTAAATCTCATACGGTTACTTCATTTATTTCCTAGACCTGAGACTATCATAACCTTACATATGATGAAAGCCATGTTTGATTTTAGTCAAACGATATCTTAACACGATATCTATAAAGGCTATCATTGGCATGATCGGATTCATGATGGGAAGGATGATAAGTCAAGAAGGAGTTTGTCCCTCGGAAGAGAGATGTTATGCTTGGGCCCCTCGATGAGTGATTATGATGAAAGTGTATGGCCGTACCCCAATATGATTGGAATTATCATTATACTCATGAATCGAGAAAGCATTGAACAATAACAAGTTGACAAGGACCATGACTTGTGTTCAATATAACATCGTGAGACAAAAGGGATAAATGGAAGTACACCGTTGGAAACGTGAACTCTTACGTTGCATCATTTGGGTAGACATAATGGCTTGCTAGAGTCCGCTTATGTCTTATGAGGTTCAATATGATCGAACTCATTGCCAACATGATGTAATCCTATTGGGTCACACACAACTAGAATGAATTGGTTAAACCGGAGGAAGAATGATTGAGAGGCACAGAAACTGGCTACTTATGTCACGCGACATATCAAGCCAATGGCTTGATATACCGCGCGACATAATAGGCCTATACGCGGTATTGACAGCCTGTCTCTCCTAATACGATTAGAAGAGGTATTTGCACTATTTTAGTATAAATACAAGGGCTCTGTCAGACCTAATAGCCTAGCCGAAATTTTAAAGCAAAATTCACAATCAAATTCTCTCAATATTCTTCAAGGTTTAGATCTAGCAATCGACAAGAAATTGTTCTTGGATTCATTCGAAGGTGTGGATACCAAAAGAGGGTCTTCGCTCGTTCATCGATCAAGACCTAGAGTTCAAGCAAGTTGAAGAACGAAGTTTGTGATTCAATATCACATAATCAAATCGTTCGATAGCTCAAGACCGGAAAGCGTTTCAAGGTTGGTTTAATTCTATTTCATTGATATTCAAATTAATTGTATAGAACGGATCCTAGGGCTTCTTGGGTTTTATGTTTTTAATGCTTAATTCCGCTGCGCATGGACCCGTAAAACCCAACAGTGGTATCAGAGCCCCGTTCGTATGGTTAAGTTTGAATTAACATGCTAGATTTAAGATATAAATTGTTTATATGCTTATTGCATGTTTTGAATGTGATAGAATTTTTAATTGTTTATGTGAAACAATGTGAAAATCGTTTTCGAATTATGCTGAATTAAATCTGTAAAAAGGATGTTTTACGTGATTTAATTACATGTAATCTGTATTGGTTCGAATCTGGAAATCCTGTTACTTGGCTGCTTATGTCGCGCGACATGTTGAGCCATGTGGATTTCAGGTTATCTGGCCTGTTACGTCGCGCGACATATCAAGCCTCTGGCTGATGTTGTCACGCGACATAATAAGCCAAAACTGGGCAGAATCAGTTTGTTCAATTTTTCTGCTATTCTGTGATTGTGTTTACAATCTGATATGTTGATATGAAAATCTGGATGTTATAAAATTGAGTTTATAAGTCCGCGATAGATTGATTCATTGATATACATGATTAATTGATTAAAATATGATTTTAATAATTATTGCTATGTATATGAAAATGGATGTTATAAAATTGAGTTTATAAGTCCATGCTAGATTGATTCATTGATATGCATGATTAATTGATTAAAATATGATTTTAATAATTATTGCGATGCATGAATTATTTGTTCTTAAGTGTTAAGAATTTTATTAGATGTTTAGTTGAAACATTGAATTGTGATTTCCTAAAATGTTTAGTTGAAACATGATATTTAGTTTCCTAATATGTTTAGATTTAGACATTGTAAATTTTGGATCTTATGATTGTTTATGGAAACAAGTCATAAATACGCGAAATTTAAAAGGAAACTAATTGTTTATAAAAGGTAGTGATTATGTTGCCAAATCAGAGTTGATTTCTAATTGTGCATGACTAGGAGAGTTCTGTCTAAGGAAGAGTTGGTACTTAAGTAGTCCTTGTGGCTCACCTATCTTCCTGGGAACTTACCTGGTGCATGATTATGACTATCTTTGCTGATATACTTATAATCTACCTTAAAGAACCTTCATTTAACTTTTAAGTTCTTTATGCCAATCCATAATTTAAACACTTGAGACCACTCGGATAGTTTTGGGTGGGCTTGCCATAGCAAGGTGCTTTGATTCTATTCCGTTTGCGAGCAAGATGAGGAAATGGTGGTTCCTATACGTTTAAAATGGATGAACTTAATTGGGTTATCAAAATGGTTTTGGACCCAAGGCATAAGATGAGATTAAAATATGCTTAGACATATGATGTCTTAAATAAATCTCATAAAAGATCCTAAGAGTCATATATGATATGATTGATGTTTTCTACCTAATTAGTTTGATCTTGAGCGGTGCGCCATAGCGTACTTGAGATCAAATTAAAGATGGATCTTAGTCCTAAGAGTCATATACGATATGATTGATGTTTTTCTACCTAATTAGTTTAATCTTGAGCGGTGCGCCATAGCGTACTTGAGATTAAATTAAAGTTGGATCTTAGCCCATTAAATGCATATTATGCTTATTAGCATTGGAAGGTGTATGATTTAGTGGGAGTATTTGTAAAATACATTATTTGCTCTTAAATGATAAATGTGTTGATATTGATATGTGTTCATATAATTTGTATATTTTGTTGTAGAAATAGCATTACATAATGATAATTGCGATTCGTCCTTATGAAGGACAAAGTTCGAAAGGAACGATACATTTAATTCTGATTGGATCAGAAGCCTAAAGAATGGTTCTTGGGTAAATGTGTACGTTCTTGACGAATTCGTTCCTACTGAACCCATAGCAAATGTTGCAAAGGGCAAATAAGGAAGCAACATTAGAAACATAGTGATGATTCTGACAATATTGCTTGCCTTGTATTTGCCACCATGGTTAAAGGATCTTATGAAGAACCTTGAGCACATGATAACTATTCCTTTTGTTATAGCATAACGCAAAAAGGAAATGTTCCAAATGCAAGCTAGGCAAAAGATATATGTTGTGGTGAAAGCTCTTAATTCATATGATGAAAGAAGGAGCAATCCGCAAATTGTGTTAATGGTTAACACAAGAAAGGGTTCACAAAGGAAGGAAAAGTAGGTAAAGCAAAAGTTGCTAAACCTAGGACAAGAGTTGTCAAAGCCGAAGAGGCTAAAACCAAATTGTCTCAAAAGGATGCAGTTTGCTACCAATGCAATAAGATTGGTCATTAGAAGCAAAGTTGCAAGGCTTATTAGGAAGGCCTAAAAGGTGAAGAAGGGCAATATGATTGCTACTACTTCAAGTATTTATATGATAGATATTTTCCTTTCGACCTCTTGTTCTTGGGTATATGATACCGGATTGGATCCCACATTTGTCTAAATGTGCAAGGAGCAAAGAATAGAAAGCTACTCAAATAAGGTAAATTAAACCTAAGCATGGGAATGGAGCAAGAGTTGCAACATTAGCCATAAGGGACTTATGAAGTCACTTTGCCTTGTGAAGTAGTACTTGTTTTGAACAAGTATGACTACGTTCCGGATTTGAGTAGGAGTATTATTTCCATTTCTTAAATGGATGATGAAGGATATAATTTTCTTATTTTCAATAAGAAGTTTTATATTTATTTAATAATATGCCTTATTGTAATGCATATGTCATTAAATGGTCTTCATATCCTTGATGATGAGAAACAAAATAATATTGAAGATATCTATGATATAAATGGGAAATCTAAACCGAACAATATGAACAAAGCATTTATATGGCATTGCCGGCTTGGTCAAATAAATAAGAAACATATATCTAAACTCCATTAACATGGACTTTTAGACTCATATGACCATGAATCATTTGAGGAATGTGGATCTTATTTATTGAGATTATCGACCAAACCACCCTACACTAAAGTAGTGGGAGGGCTAGTGACTTATTGGTCATTATACATGAGATGTATGTGGACCATTAAGAAGCATTGCTAGGGGAAGATTTCGGTATTTCATCACATTTCGCTAAAGACTTATCTAGATATGACTATGTCTATCTGATGAAGTCCGAAGGTGAATCGTTTGAGATGTTTTGAACATTTCAAAGATGAAGTACAAAACAACTTGGTAAAACTGTTAAGTACTTCGATTAGATCGAGGTAATGAATATTTGAGCCAAGAGTTTGACAATCATCTCAAAAACTATGAAATCGTTTCAAAGTTGACTCCAACCGGAACACCACATTGTATGGTGTGTCTGAAAGGAGGAATTGAACCTTGTAGGACATGGTTCGTTCGATGATGTGTCAATTAGACTTTCCTATTTCCTATTTCCTTTTGAGGATATACATTAGAAATAATGCGGTTACACTGAATCGAGTCCCTACTAAATCGGTTCCTAAGGCCCCACATGAGATGTGGCATGGAAGAAAACTTAGTTTGTCTTTCATGAAGATTTGGGGTTGCGAATCTTATGTAAAGAGACTTGTCTCTTATAAGTTAGCACCAAATCTGACAAGGTTATTTTCGGATATTGATTTTACAATCACAAAGAGAACAAAATGTTTGTTGCTCTACACGATTTGTTTCTTGAGAAATAGTTTCTCAATAAAGAATCTAGTGGGAGTAAAATTAATCTTGAAAGAAGTTCAAGAACCCGAAAATAATATGGAACCAAGAGTAGAGACAGAACCAAGTTCACAAAGGAGTTGTGAAACCGGTTCAAGATGCACAAGTCCATCATAGATTGGATAGGTTACGATCCGAACTCAAGAAATAGTGATTTCTCGTTGCGGAAAGTGATGAAGTGGAAGTCATTAAGAATGATGATTCTACTTGCTATCAAGAAGCGATGTCCACTCCTATTTTGGATAAATGGTTAGGAACCATGGAATCCGAATTACAATCCATGTTTGACAATCAAGTTTGGAACTTGATTGGGCTACCTGAAGGTGTAAAAACTAAAGGGTGCAAGTAGGTCTTCAAAGACCGACATGGATGGGAAGGTGTATGCTTTCATGACTAAGGATTGTAACAAAGGGATTTAGGTAAATTCATAGTATCAACTATGATAGAACCCTTTTTCGCCAGTTACAATGCCAATGTCTATTAGAATTTCAATTGCCATCATTACATATTGTGACTATGTGATATGACAAATGGATGTCAAACAACTTTCTTTAAATGGAAAGATTATTAAGGATGTGTAGAGTATACAACCCGAATAGTTTGTCAATCCAAGAAACTCTAATAAAGTATGCATGTTGCAAAGATCCATGAGATGGATTGAAGCAAGCTTCAAAGGAATTGGAATCTTCGTTTTGATGAATTGGTCAAAGAGTTTGACTTCATCAAAAAGAACAAAGATGAACCTTGTGTATGCATGAAATTCAGTGGGAGCGTAGTATTATTTCTATTGTTTTATTACAATGATATCTTACTCATTGAAAAAAAAAAAAAAAAAAAAAAAAAACAAGTTCCGACACTTAAGACTGTTAAGTCTTGGTCAAGGAAAGGTTTCTCAATGAAAGATATGGGTAAAGCCGCTTACATCCTTGGCATCAAGATCTATAGAGATAGATCTAGAAGGATAAATTGGTTTGAGTCAAAGTGTTCACATTGACAAGGTTCTTAGAAGAGTCTAAGAAAAGTGGCTTGTCAATGGGTCATGGTATTTTCTCTTAAGCAACACTCATTGTCTTATGACAATTGATGAGCAAAAGGGAATGAATGAAGTTCCATATGCTTCGGCATTTGGATCTGTCATGTATGCCATAATTTGTACTAGACCCAACGTCTCGTATGCTTTGAGCATGATGAGTCGATACCAATCTAATCCTGTGATGAGAACCATTGGATGGCAGTCAAGATGATCCTTAAGTACTTATAAAGAACTAAGGATACGTTCTTGGGATTTGAAAGATTGGAAGTTTAATCTTGTTGTAAGGGTTACATAGATGCTAGCTTCCAAACTGACAAAGTTATTTTAAAATCGCAATTAGGATTTGTGTTTATGCTTATAAGAGGTGCAATTTTGATTGGAAGAGTTCCAAGCAGAAATTGTAGCCGATTCTACTACTAAGGCCATATTTTAGCAACATATGATGTAGCTGAAAGAGGGCAGTTTGGATCAAAAGTTCATTTAGTATTTTGGAAACACTCCAAGTGTTTTTCCAAGTATCACTAATCAGTGAAACTTTTGTTATGACTATAGTGGTGCCACTTGTGCAAACAATGGAACCAAGGTCACAACAGCAATCCAAACACTCACTTAGACGTTATTCAAGGAATTCATAAAGAATGAGAAGACGTTAAAATATACAAAGTATCAACCGATGATGACATAAGGGACTCACTTACAAAGACACTCGCATAGGCAGAAGCATGATGGGCATGTTAGATCCATGAGTATTCGATACATAAATGGAGCCTAGTGCAAGTGGGAGACTGTTGGTGTAATGCCCTAGGCTTTAGTTATGTTTAACTGAAAACCGTTATGTATCATCTTTATCGTTTATGTTTATTATTTGATTATTATATAGTTTGCATATTTATTATAATAATCTCCGTCCCTAATTATTAAGAGAATAATTAGTATGATTGTCAATGGATAATCATGTGATGATTATATGCATAAGAGATGCACATTGAAATTATGGGTACTTGTTAGAGAACAAGTGACTGGACATGACCCGCATGAGATTTATGTCATGGTCAAATGTCATACTTAAATCTCATACGGTTACTTCATTTATTTCCTAGACCTGAGACTATCATAACCTTACATATGATGAAAGCCATGTTTGATTTTAGTCAAACGATATCTTAACACGATATCTATAAAGGCTATCATTGGCATGATCGGATTCATGATGGGAAGGATGATAAGTCAAGAAGGAGTTTGTCCCTCGGAAGAGAGATGTTATGCTTGGGCCCCTCGATGAGTGATAATGATGAAAGTGTATGGCCGTACCCCAATATGATTGGAATTATCATTATACTCAAGAATCGAGAAAGCATTGAACAATAACAAGTTGACAAGGACCATGACTTGTGTTCAATATAACATCGTGAGACAAAAGGGATAAATGGAAGTACACCGTTGGAAACGTGAACTCTTACGTTGCATCATTTGGGTAGACATAATGGCTTGCTAGAGTCCGCTTATGTCTTATGAGGTTCGATATGATCGAACTCATTGCCAACATGATGTAATCCTATTGGGTCACACACAACTAGAATGAATTGGTTAAACCGGAGGAAGAATGATTGAGAGGCACAGAAACTGGCTACTTATGTCACGCGACATATCAAGCCAATGGCTTGATATACCGCGCGACATAATAGGCCAATACGCGGTATTGACAGCCTGTCTCTCCTAATACGATTAGAAGAGGTATTTACACTATTTTAGTATAAATACAAGGGCTCTGTCAGACCTAATAGCCTAGCCGAAATTTTAAAGCAAAATTCACAATCAAATTCTCTCAATATTCTTCAAGGTTTAGATCTAGCAATCGACAAGAAATTGTTCTTGGATTCATTCGAAGGTGTGGATACCAAAAGAGGGTCTTCGCTCGTTCATCGATCAAGACCTAGAGTTCAAGCAAGTTGAAGAACGAAGTTTGTGATTCAATATCACATAATCAAATCGTTCGATAGCTCAAGACCGGAAAGCGTTTCAAGGTTGGTTTAATTCTATTTCATTGATATTCAAATTAATTGTATAGAACGGATCCTAGGGCTTCTTGGGTTTTATGTTTTTAATGCTTAATTCCGCTGCGCATGGACCCGTAAAACCCAACAGAGGTTATGACTAAAGTGAACATGGGGTCAGTGCAAGAGCCTAAAGAGACACAAGTGGGCAGTTTTTTTGCCGGTGCAGAAAAAGAAGCCCTGATAAATCTCCTCAAAGAATATGTTAACCTGTTCGCCTGGTCATACCAAGACATGCCAGGACTCGACCCCTCAATCGTGGAGCACAGAATCCCTCTGGATCCAGAATCCAAGCCTATCAAGCAGAAATTGCACAAGATCAAGCCAGAATGGTCCTTGCAAGTGAAAGAAGAAATTGAGAAAATGCTTTGCGTCAGCTTCATCAGAGTAATTGAGTACTCGACCTGGCTTTCCAACATTGTGAGGGTCACCAAGGCCAATGGAAAGGTCAGATGCTGTGTGAATTTTCGAGATCTCAACAAGGCCAGCCCTAAAGACGATTTCCCACTGCCTAACATCGACATGCTAGTCAACACCATGGCAAATTTTGAAGTAAAATCCTTCGTGGACGGGTTTGCTGGATACAATCAGATCAAGATGTCCGAGGAAGATCAGGCCAAGACTGCTTTTACCACTCTATGGGGGACATACTGTTACACGGTCATGCCGTTCGGTTTAAAGAACGCTGGGGCTACTTACCAGCTGGCTGCGACAGCCCTCTTCCATGACATGATTCATAAAGAAATCGAGGTGTATATCGATGACATGATCATCCACTCCAGAAGATCAGACATGCAGCACATGACAGATTTGAGAAAGTTCTTCAATAGACTCAGAGAGCACTCCATGAGATTCAACCCTGCAAAGTGCACCTTCGACATCAAGTGAGGCAAAGTACTAGGGTACATGGTTACAAAAAGAGGCATCGAAGCCGATCCCAAGAAAATCAAGGCCATCAACAACATGAAGCCACCACAGACACTGACAGAAGTGAAAAGTTTCATGGGAAGAATTCAGTACATCAGCCGCTTCATCAACACGTTGACATCTCTCTGCGAGCCAATGTTCAAACTAATGAAGAAAAATGTTGACATCAGATGGGACTCTGAGTGCCAGACAGCTTTCGAGAAAATCAAGACATACTTGGTGAATCCCCCAATCTTGTGCCCGCCACATGAAGATAAGCCACTCCTCCTGTACCTAACAGTGACAGACACGTCAATTGGGGCTATGCTGGTGCAAGAACTGAAAGATTCCAGAGTTGAGCATGCAATCTACTTCACAAGCCAAACGCTTCAGGGAAATGAACTCAGCTACTCAGCATTAGAGAAAACTTATACCTCCTTGGTATGGGTAGTAGGGAAACTGAAACACTACATGCAGTCACATTCAGGGCTCCTGGTCTCCAAGATGGACCCCGTCAGATATCTCTTCGACAAGCCATCTCTATCAATGAGACTAGCCATGTGGTCATTCTTCCTAGCTGAGTTCGACATCAAGTACATGGTCAGAAAATCAACAAAGGGTAGACTAATGGCAGATCAGCTGGCAAACATCCCAAGTAGTGAACTCAAGGCACCTGATCCGCAGTTTCTGGATGACGGGATTTTCTCGGTCAACAGCGCAAACCGCTGGCAACTCTTCTTCGATGAGGCAGGCAACAAGAAGGGAAATGGTATTGGAATGCTCCTGGTCGATCCTAAAGATGAGCACACTCCCATAGCCATCAAGCTGTATTTTAAAGCAACCAACAATGCATCAGAGTATGAAGCTTGATCAGCCAGCCTAGAAGCCGCTCTTGAACGCAACATTTCAGAACTGGAAGTATACGAAGACTCAGCATTGATCATCAATCAAGTGTCCAACAAATGGAAGGCAATAGATTCTGGCCTCTAGAAGTACCACACGTACATGGAAGAGCTCATCGCTCAGTTCAAGGACATCTCTTTCCACTACTTTCCGAGAGACAGAAACCGCTCCGCAGATGCCCTGGCTACCCTAGCATCCCTTGTCAAAATTCCCGAGGGAAAATCAGTAAAACCCCTCAAAATTGGCCGATGGGAAACCCCCGCTTATTGCTGTGAGATCGAAGTTGAACATGAATCAATCGACGAGCCCTGGTACAATCAAATCTACCAGTACCTCCAAAATGGAGAAGCTTCCTTCACAAACGAAGATAGAAAATACAAAGAAGGGATCAAAGCCAAAAACATGATGGCCCTAAAATGCCTGGCATCCCATTTCATCCTTCTGGGGGCATGATATACAAGAAGCGCCACCAAGGACCACTCCTTTGGTGTGTAAATAAAGAAAAAGCCAGCGAGCTGATGAATGAAGTACACAACGGAACCTGCGGTCCGCACATGAATGCCAGAGCATTGACACAGATCATCCTCTTGTTGGGTTTTATGGATCCATGCGCAGCGGAATTAAGCATAAAATTAACACAAAACCCAAGCCCTAAGATCCGTTCTATACGATTAAATTGAATTTCTATGAGATAGAATTTACCAACCTTAATTGCTTTCCGGTCTTGAGCTATCGAACAATTTATTGGTGTGATTTTGAATCACAATCTTCGATCTTCAAAACCTTTTAAATCTTCATATTGATTTGAACAATAGAACTCTAGGCCTTGATCGTCGTAGGAGCGAAGACCCTCTAGTAGTATCCACACGTTAGAATGAACCAAGAACAGTTCTTGTGAATTACTAGATTCTTAAACCTATGGAAGAATATTGAGAAACCTTTTGGTGATTTTCTTTCTTGAAAATTCGGCTAGGTTTCGGCTGTTTACAGACTCATATTTATACTACTTTAGTATTTAGAGTTTGTGCCCTAATCAAATTAGGAAACAAGTGTAAACCGCCTCTGTGGCTAGTTATGTCGCGTGACATACTTAGCCAGTGGCTAGTTATGTCGCGTGACATACTTAGCCAGTGGCTAGTTATGTCGCGTGACAAATGTTGCCATGTGCAGGAACTTTCAATCATTCTTCCTTTGGTTTAACCAATTCATTCTAGTTGTGTGTGACCCAATAGGATTATATTATGTTGGCAATGAGTTCGATCATATCGACTCTCATAAGACATAAGCGGACTCTAGCAAGCCATTATGTCTACCCAAATAATATAACGTAAGAGTTCACGTTTCCAATGGTACACTTCCATTTCTCCCTTTGTCTCACGATGTTATATTGAACACAAGTCATGGTCCACGTCAACTTGTATTTGTTCAATGCTTTCTCGATCTTGAGTATAATGATAATCCAATAGCATTGGGGTGTGGCCACACACTTTCCATCATTATCACTCATCGAGGGGCCCAAGCAAAACATCTCTCTTTCGAGGGACAAATTCCATCTTGACTTATCATCCTTCCCATCATGAATCCGATCATGCCAAAGATAGCCTTTATAAATATCGTGTTAAGATATCGTTTGACTAAAATCAAACATGACTTTCATCATATGTATGGTCATGATAATCTCAGGTCTAGGGACTAAATGAAGTGACCATATGAGATTTAATTATGACATTTGACCATGACATAAATCTCATACGGGTCAAGTCCAGTCACTTGTTCTCTAACAAGTACCCATAATTTCAATGTGCATCTCTATGCATATAATCATCATATGATTATCCATTGACAATTATGCAAATTATTCTCTTAATAATCAGGGACGGAGATTATTACAATAAATATGCAAGCTATGTAATAATCAAGTAATAAACTTTAAACGATAAAGATGATACATAACGGTTTTTCAGTTAAGCATAACTAAAGCCTAGGGCATTACACCAACAGTCTCCCACTTGCACTAGGCTCCATTTATGTATTGAATACTCATGGATCTAACATGACCATCATGCTTCCGCCTCTGCGAGGGTCTTTGTAAGTGAATCCCTTATGTCATCATCGGTTGATACTTTGTATATTTTAACGTCTTCTCAATCTTTATGAATTCCTCAAAGAACGTCTAAATGAGTATTTGGATCGCTGTTGTGACCTTGGTTCCATTGTTTGCATAAGTGGCACCACAATTTATCATAACAAAAGTTTCACCGATTAGTGATACTTGGAACATTTCCAAAACACTAATGAACTTTTGATCCAAACTGCCTCTTTTAGCCACATCATATGTTTCTAAAATTCGGCCTTAGTAGTAGAATTGGCTACAATTTCTGCTTGGAATTCTCCAATCAAAATTGCACCTCTAATAAGCATAAACACAAATTCTAATTGCGATTTTAAAATAACTTTGTCAGTTTGGAAGCTAGCATCTATGTAACCCTTACAACAAGATTAACTTCCAATCTTTCAAATACCAAGAACATATCCTTAGTTCTTCTTAAGTACTTAAGGATCATCTTGACTCCCATCCAATGGTTTATATCAGGATCAGATTGGTATCGACTCATCATGCTTAGAGCATATGAGGCGCCGGGTCTAGTACAAATCTTGGTATACATGACAGATCCAAATGCCGAAGCATATGGAACTTCATTCATTTCCCTTTTGCTCATCATTGTCATAAGACAATGAATATTGCTAAGAGAAATACCATGACCCATTGACAAGCTACTCTTCTTAGACTCTTCTAAGAATCTTGTCAATGTGAACACTTTGACTCAAACCAATTTATCCTTCTAGATCCATCTCTATAGATCTTGATGCCAAGGATGTAAGCGGCTTCACCCATATCTTTCATTGAGAAACCTTTCCTAGACCAAGACTTAATAGTCTTAAGTGTCGGAACATGTTTTCCAATGAGTAAGATATCATTGTAATAAAACAATAGAAATAATACTTTGCTCCCACTGAATTTCATGCATACACAAGATTCATCTTTGTTCTTTGATGAAGTCAAACTCTTTGACCAATTCATCAAAACAAAGATTCCAATTCCTTGAAGCTTGCTTCAACCCATCTCATGGATCTTTGTAACATGCATACTTTATTAGAGTTTCTTGGATCGACAAACTATTCAGGTTGTGTACTATACACATCCTTAATAATCTTTCCATTTAAAGAAAGTCGTTTGACATCCATTTGTCATATCACATAGTCACAATATGCGATAATGGCAATTGAAACTTCTAACAGACTTTGACATTGTAACTGAAGAAAAGGTTTACATCATAGTCAATACTATGTATTAACCTAAATCCCTTTGCTACAATCCTTAGTCATGAAAGTACACACCTTCCCATCCATGTCGGTCTTGAAAAACTACTTGCACCCTTTAGTTTTTACACCTTCAGGTAGCCCAATCAAGTTCCAAACTTGATTGTCAAACATGGATTGTAATTCGGACTCCATGGTTCCTAACCATTTATCCAAATTAGGAGTGGACATCGCCTCAAGATAGGAAGTAGGATTGTCATTCTCAATGACTTTCACCTTATTACTTTCCGATACGAGAAATCAATATTTCTTGGGTTCGGATTGTAACCTATCCAATCTACGATGGACTTGTGCATCTTGAACCGGTTCCACAGCTCCTTTGTGAACTTGGTTCCGTCTCTACTCTTGGATCCATGTCATTTTCAGGTTCTTGAACTTTCTTCAAGATTAATTTTACTCCCACTAGATTCTTTATTGAGAAACTATTTCTCAAGAAACAAATCGTGTAGAGCAACAAACATTTTGTTCTCTTTGTGATTGTAAGATTAATTTCTGAAAATAACCTTGTCAAATTTGGTGCTAACTTATAAGAGACAAGTCTCTTTACATAAGATTTGCAACCCCAAATCTTCATGAAAGATAAACTAAGTTTTCTTCCATGCCACATCTCATGTGGGGCCTTAGGAACCGATTTAGTAAGGACTCAATTCAGTGTAACCGCATTATTTCTAATGCATATCCTCAAAAGGAAATAGGAAATAGGAAAGTCTAATTGACACATCATCGAACGAACCATGTCCTACAAGGTTCAATTCCTCCTTTCAGACACATCATACAATGTGGTGTTCCGGGTGGAGTCAACTCTGAAAAGATTTCATAATTTTGAGATGATTGTCAAACTCTTGGCTCAAATATTTACCACCTCGATCTAATCGAAGTACTTAATAGTTTTGCCAAGTTGTTTTGCACTTCATCTTGAAATGTTCAAAACATCTCAAACGATTCACCTTTGGACTTCATCAGATAGACATAATCATATCTAGATAAGTCTTTAGTGAAATATGATGAAATACCGAAATCCTCCCCTAGCAATGCTGCTTAATGGTCCACATACATCTCATGTATAATGACCAATAAGTCACTAGCCCTCCCACTACTTTAGTGTAGGGTGGTTTGGTCGATAATCCCAATAAATAAGATCCAAATTCCTCAAATGATTCATGGTCATATGAGTCTAAAAGTCCATGTTAATGGAGTTTAGATATATGTTTCTTATTTATTTGACCAAGCCGGCAATGCCATATGAACGCTTTGTTCATATTGTTCGGTTTAGATTTCCCATTTATATTATAGATATCTTCAATATTATTTTGTTTCTCATCATCAAGGATATGAAGACCATTTAATGACATATGCATTACAATAAGGCATATTATTAAATAAATATAAAACTTCTTATTGAAAATAAGAAAATTATATCCTTCATCATCCATTTAAGAAACGGAAAAAATACTCCTACTCAAATCCGAAACGTAGTCATACTTGTTCAAAACAAGTATTAGTCCACAAGGTAAAGTGACTTCATAAGTCCCTATGGCTAATGTAGCAACCCTTGCTCCATTCTTATGCATAGGTTTGACTTACCTTCTTTGAGTAGCTTTCTATTCTTTATTCCTTGCACATTTAAACAAATGTGGGATCCAATCCGGTATCATATACCCAAGAACAAGAAGTTGAAAGGAAAATATCTATCATATAGATACTTGAAATAGTAGCAATCATATTGCCTTTCTTCACCTTTTAGGCCTTCCTAATAAGCCTTGCAACTTTGCTTCCAATGACAATCTTATTGCAATGATAGCAAAATGCATCCTTTTGAGACACTTTGGGTTTAGCCTCTTCGGCTATGACAACATTTGTCCTAGGTTTAGCAACTTTTGCTTTACCTTCTTTTCCTTCCTTTATGAACCCTTTTATTGTGTCAACCATTAACACAATTTGCGGATTGCTCCTTCTTTCATCATATGAATTAAGAGCCTTCACCACAACATATATCTTTTGCCTAGCATGCACTTGGAACATTTCCCCTTTTGCGTTATGCTAGAACAAAAGAATAGTTATCATGTGCTCAAGGTTCTTCATAAGAGTCTTAAACATGGTGGTAAATACAAGGCAAGCAAAATTGTCAGAATCATCAATATGTTTCTAATGTTGCTTCCTTATTTGCCCTTTGCAACATTTGCAATGGGTTCAAGAGGGAACTATTCTGGCCAAGAACGTACACATTATGTATTGTTCCTTTCGAACTTTGTCCTTCATAAGGACGAATCGCAATTATCATTATGTAATGCTACTTCTACAACAGAATATACAAATTATATGAACACATATCAATATCAACACATTTATCATCTAAGAGCAAATAATGTATTTTACAAATACTCCCACTAAATCATACACCTTCCAATGCAAATAAGCATAATATGCATTTAATGGGCTAAGATCCAACTTTAATTTAATCTCAAGTACGCTATGGCGCACCGCTCAAGACTAAACTAATTAGGTAGAAAACATCAATCATATCATATATGACTCTTAGGGCTAAGATCCAACTTTAATTTAATCTCAAGTACGCTATGGCGCACCGCTCAAGATTAAACTAATTAGGTAGAAAACATCAATCATATCGTATATGACTCTTAGGATCTTTTATGAGATTTATTTAAGACATCATATGTCTAAGCATATTTTAATCTCATCTTATGCCTTGGGTCCAAAACCATTTTGATAACCCAATTAAGTTCATCCACTTTAAACGTATAGGAACCACCATTTCCTCATCTTGCTCGCAAATGGAATAGAATCAAAGCACCTTGCTATGGCAAGCCCACCAAAAACTATCCGAGTGGTCTCAAGTGTTTTAATCATGGATTGGCATAAAGAACTTAAAAGTTAAATGAAGGTTCTTTAAGGTAGATTATAAGCATATCAGCAAAGATAGTCATAATCATGCACCAGGTAAGTTCCCAGGAAGATAGGTGAGCCACAAGGACTACTTAAGTACCAACTCTTCCTTAGACAGAACACTCCTAGACATGCACAATTAGAAATCAGCTCTGATTTGGCAACATAATCACTACCTTTTATAAACAATCAGTTTCCTTTTAAATTTCGCGTAATTATGACTTGTTTCCATAAACAATCATAAAATCCAAAATTTACAATGTCTAAATCTAAACATATTAGGAAACTATGAATCAATGTTTCAACTAAACATCTAATAAAATTCTTAACACTTAAGAACAATTAATTCATGCATCGCAACAATTAATAAAAACACATTTGAATTAATTAAGCATGCATCATAAACAATGAATTAATCTAGCATAGCCCTATAAATTTTATTTCCAGAAATTTATAGCATCCAGATTAAGACATAAAATATCTCAGATTGCAAACACAATCACAGATTAGCAGAAAAATTAAACAAACTGATTCTGCCAAGATTTGGCTTATTATGTCGCGTGACATACTTAGCCAGTGGCTAGTTATGTCGCGTGACATACTTAGCCAGTGGCTAGTTTTGTCGCGTGACATAACTAGCCAGATTACCAGATTTCCACATGTGGCCTACTATGTCGCACGACATAGGTAGCCAGTTCGCAGGATTTCCAGATTTCAATCAATTCAGATTCCACATGTGGCCTACTATGTCGCACGACATAGGTAGCCAGTTCGCAGGATTTCCAGATTTCAATCAATTCAGATTACATGGCAATTAAATCATATAAAACAGTCCTTTTACAGATTTAATTCATCATAATTCGAAAACGATTTTCACATTGTTTCACATAAACAATAAAATTCTATCGCATACAAAAACATGCAATAAGCATATAAACGATTTACATCTTAATTCTAGCATGTTAATTCAAACTTAATTATACGAACCAGGCTTTGATACCACTGTTGGGTTTTATGAATCCATGCGCAGCGGAATTAAGCATAAAATTAACACAAAACCCAAGCCCTAAGATCCGTTCTATACGATTAAATTGAATTTCGATGAGATAGAATTTACCAACCTTAATTGCTTTCCGGTCTTGAGCTATCGAACAATTTATTGGTGTGATTTTGATTCACAATCTTCGAACTTCAAAACCTTTTAAATCTTCATATTGATTTGAACAATAGCACTCTAGGCCTTGATCGTTGTACGAGCGAAGACCCTCTAGTAGAATCCACACGTTAGAATGAACCAAGAACAGTTCTTGTGAATTGCTAGATTCTTAAACCTATGGAAGAATATTGAGAAACCTTTTGGTGATTTTCTTTCTTGAAAATTCGGCTAGGTTTCGGCTGTTTACAGACTCATATTTATACTACTTTAGTATTTAGAGTTTGTGCCCTAATCAAATTAGGAAACAAGTGTAAACCGCCTCTGTGGCTAGTTATGTCGCGTGACATACTTAGCCAGTGGCTAGTTATGTAAAGACCCGAAAAATCTTGAAATTTTTTTTTAGTATTATTTAATTAGAATAATAAATAAAATAATACTCCTCATTTAATTTGGACTTGGGTTTAATTGAATGGACCAATTTAATGATTTAAGTCAAGTGGGCTAAGTCGGGCTTAGGAGGTCAAAGGGGCCCAAGGAGGTGAAAGCCTAGATATAAATAATAAACCTCTTCATTATATTTTTCATAATCCTTCATTAATCAAAGAAAAAGAAAAAAACTAAAAACCCTAGGAGAGGGGGGCGGCGGCCGAGAGCTTGAGGGAGGTGACAGCCGAGTTTTTGGTCTTCTTTGGCCATTGTTTCTTCATCATAATCAAGGTAAGATGATACCCTAAACCCTAATTTTTATTTCATTCAATTCGGAATTAAATTGAATTAGATATGAAATTTTGAAATTCTAAAACTATTTAATTCTAGGTTTAGCCATTCTTAGATTTTAATGGTTTAATCTTAGAGTTTATTTAATAAATTGAGGGTTTGATTAATGGGGAATTGTAGGTTATAATGATGTAACCCTAACCCTAGTTCATATTGTTTAAAAATTAAATCAAACAAAATTAATTTGATTAAAGGCATTTTTTTTAAAGAGTATATAAATTAAATGATGTGTTTAATGTTTGGAAAATAAAAAGAGGAACAAAAATCATATTTTTGAACCATCTAGGGTCGGCCGAATTGACCTAGATGGATTTGGGGTGTGTCTCTTCTTAGGTGTTAAGCTTTTGATTTATTTTGTGTAAAAACAGTTAGTTTTCAAACTGAAAAGGGACCAAACTGCAAAGGTTACGAAGCTGAAAGGATTAAATTCAGATTTCCGGTTAAATTCTTCACTGAACAGTTAACTATAGGACTGAACTGAAAAGTTCAAAGGTTCTGAGGGACTGTTCTGTGATTTTTAAAAGTCAAAGGACTGTTTTGCAATTACTTAAAAGTTGAAGGACTGTTTTGTAATTTTTCAAAAGTTGAGGGACTGTTTTGTAATTTTCCAAAAGTTGAGGGACTGTTTTGCAATTTTTCAAAAGTTGAGGGACTATTTTGTAAAATTCTGAAAGTTAAGTGACCTCTTTGTAAATTTTAGAAAGTTAAAGGACTTTATTGAAATTAAGAAAACCTAAAGGAACCTTTTGAAATTTAGGGGAAGTCCAAAGACTTTAAAGGAATTATATCAAGGGAAAAGAAGAAAAATAACACTTTAAGATTAAAAAGGAATACTAAAAGACTTAGGTTCCAAAGTATAGAGTTCAAAATAGAAAGTTTCTAAGGTTAAGAAATTGCTAAATTAGGAAAGTTCCTAAAAATAGAAAGTTAGTTAACCAATTAAGGTGAGTCTAAGAGTAACTCATAGGTTAACTAAGGAAAGGAAGTATAGGTGCATAAGAAGTAATAAAGGATTACTTGTACCTAAGATATGTTATTACGTGATTGTAGATTTCGCGTAAAGGCGTTGCTTAAGGAAGGAAGCAAAGCTAAGGTAAGGAATTACGATCCTAAGTACCCTTGTGTATCAATTTCGTTGGAAACTCCATCGAGTCTTTTCAAAACATGAATGCTATCTGTGGCTGATAGTATATTTTTTAAAATACTCTTACGAAATGTATCGTCATTGGAAATTCTTTATTCTATGATATGTTCTTGTTCATGGAATATCTGCAAATATTGAAATTGCTATGTGTGTTCTTGTACCTATGAATGCACTGTATGTATAGACTAGTATGCAATATTATATGCTAGTTATGTTATGCTATGCTTAATGAAAAGTAAGTGTAACGGAAAATCGACATCAATGTAGGTGATCGATATGGGAATACTCAATGTAGGGTATAACCCATGAAATTTATGCTTAATGAAAAGCATGTATTATGAAAACACGACATCAATGTAGGTGTTCGTTGTTGGGAATACTCAATGTAGGGTATAACCCATGGAATTGACGGAAGGCTGAAAGTATAACAAAATTGTAGTTGCCACACTTTCTTTGTTATGAAATATACACATATATGTTTATCTATAACCTATCCTTGAATAAAATTTTTGGCTTCGTTCATTCTAGTCGTCTCCTCATTGTACCGATGAGACCACGTATGAACTTACTGGGCATTGTTCGCTCATTCCTTCATTTTCTTTTTCCCCCAGGATCGGAATAGAAAGGAGGAGAACCGTCATCAAGAAGAGACGGAGCAATTGCATAGAATAAATTAATTATTTAATGATTTCGGATTTCAGAACTTTTAGTAGTACTAGTAATTGTACTTAGCCGTTACATCTGATTTTTCCGCACTTATGTAATGGTTTGAATTAAGTTACCGTTATGGACCCGTCTTTTGGGGTATTTATTTATGTTTATGAAATTATTCAAATTATGGAAATTCGGGGTCGTTACAGTTGGTATTAGAGCTCCGGTTTTAGGTCTCATGGGAAGTGTTAGATCTAAGTTCCTGGGAGTTGATAGAATTGACTTTTGAGGAATGGACCCCAGAGTTTAAAGTTAGCTCTAAGTTGCAATTATAGAGTTAAGTAGACTAGTGGAAAAGTTAAAGGAATAACTTACTCGTTGCTTTGGAAGATTAAAGCATATTTACTTTAAGTATATAAATATTATGTATTGAAGATATACTAATGATGATCTGTCTTGATTCTAGGAGATGATCAGGAGATATTCTTTGAGTTTTGGCTGGTACTATGACCTAGAAGAGTCAAAGGTACTTATAGAAAAAGATGAGGCAGTTATCGAGGTAATAAAGAATGATGTTTCTAAGGTGAGATACTTGAGGCACAAGCTGAAGAGATTGGGAGTAGTGAAGCTACTCCAATTGTAATTGAAGATGATGATCAAGAGTTAGAGACAGTAAGAAGGTCTAGAGGAAGACCAAGAGGTTCTAAAAAGACACCAAAAGGTACCTAGGGGAAGACCTAGGAAGGTGTTGTTTCACGATTAAAAAGTGGGACGTCGAATTATTTATGAGTAGAGGAAATGAGTAGTTAGTTCTAAGCGAACTCCAGATATTTTGTTGAATTTAAAGAGTTTAATGCAATGATAATATTGGAGTTTATTTTGGGGAATTGTTTGTATTTTGTTCTTAAGTGTTAAGCGTGTGTGCTAACCTAGAACGAGAAAGTTGGTCGAGTGAAAAGACCATGTGTGAAAAGTAATTGGCTGATTGAAATGGCCAAGTGAGAACAATGATTGGTCTGCTGAAACGACCAATGTGAAAGGATGAACGGCCTATTGAAACGGTCAAGTGTAATTAAGTTTGGGTCTAGTGAAACGACCGGTAGTTGATAAGTGGTTATTTGAAACAACCAAGAATCTAATAAAACGACGATTGAAAGGAAAAAGTTAAAATCTTTTGAGACGGACTTCAATGAGATAACTAGCTAAGTAATAACTTATAAGAAGTTATACTTTCCCTAACTATAATGTCCAAAGGGGGAAGGTTACTGAATTTAGGAAGTTACTAAATTTAGAAAGTTACTATTTTAGGAAAGTACCTAAAATAGAAAGAATAAAGGTTCCTATTTTAGGAAAGTACCTAAAATAGAAAAGTATAAAATAGAAAGTATAGAAATTACTATTTTAGGAGAGTGCCTAAAATAGAAAGTATAGAAATTACTATTTTAGGAAAGTACCTAAAATAGAAAGTATAGAAGTTACTATTTTAAGAGAATGCCTAAAGTAGAAAGTTTAGAAAGTTACTATTTTAGGAAAGTACCTAAAATAGAGAGTGTAGAAATTACTATTTTAGAAAAGTTGCCTAAAATAGAAAGCTTAGTTAACCAAACCAAGGAGTTAAGAATAACTTGTGGGTTCACAAGAAGAACTATTAAAGTGTTTTAAAAAGGGAAAATCTTCAAAAGTTAAGATCTAAGTTTGTTGAGACGGAGATAAGAAAGTTAATTATAGTCTGTTAAGACAAAAAAAAAATTTAATTACAGTCTGCTGAGATGAAAATATAAAATCGAAGTTAGTCTTTTGAGACGGAACCGTAAAGTATTCACTAGCAAGACGACTACGTATATATATGTAGTGAGTTAGTTAAACTAAATATTATGGTTATTGATACTTATCAAGGAATCAAGTGGAACCAAGGGTTACCCTGGAAGCTGGGACCAAGATGGGACCAATAACAAAAGGAAAGCTACGGATAAGAACCGTGGAAAGAAGGTACGGCAAGCAAGTACCGGAATAAGAAATTCGATAACCGCGGATGGAAAAAAATTGATGCCCAAGGGCGAGGAACTACTGGGAAATATCAAGTGTGCGAGAGGAAGCACAAGACTGATGAATGCTAGTACAAGGAAAAGAAATGTTACAATTGTGACAAGATGAGACATTCGCAGTGGAAGTACCAAGAACCAAAGGAAGCTGAAATTGCTCAAGGAGAAAAAGATGATAAAAGAACCGGTAGTGGTTGTGGACGAGTGTTACCATGATTGTCAAGGACACAAGAGCCACAAATGATTTTGTTGAAGATACAATTCAACTCTATTCTAGTGATGTGTATGCATTGTTTGATTCTGGTGCTACGCATTCAATTATTAGTGCTTATTAGGCAAAGAAAATGAACTTGGAACCTGAGGCGTTAGGATTACCTCTGGTCATAGATTCTCTGACGAGAGAGTCAATTCCTATTTCATATGCATATAAGTGTTGTCCTTTGAAAATAGGAGAAAGAGAACTCGAGGTTGACCTTTTCGAGTTAGGAATGAATGAATTTGATATTATCTTTGGGGATAGATTGGTTAGCTGCTTACCATGCCAAGAAAAATGGCTTTAAGAAGGAAGTGTATTTCAGATTACCATCTGGAGAAGAGTTTTATGACCAAGAATCGAATCCTAGACCCCAAGTGAACTTTATTTCGGAGATGAAAGCCCGAATGATGTTAAGAAAAGGATTTGAAAGCTTTTAGCCAATATTAGTGAGAGAGATAAGAAAGAAGTGCGTATAGAACCTCTTTCAGTGATCAGAGATTTCAAGGATGTGTTCCCAGAATAATTTCCTGGAATACTGCCAGAAAGAGAAGTGTAATTCTCTATAGATTTGGCACCAGAAACCGCACCAATATCTAAGGCACCGTCAGAATAGCATTGACTTAACTTAAAGAACTGAAGGAACAGTTACAAGAACTATCAGATAAAGATGTGATTGTATTCATTAAGGAGGTTTTGATATATACAGAGACCAAGGGAAAGCATGAAGAGCACTTGAGATTAGTGCAACAAATTCTGAAAGAACAACAATTGTATGCTAAATTCAAGAAGTGCAAATTTTGACTAGAGAAAGTGGTATTCTTAGAACGTGTGATATCTAAGGATGAAGTTGCAATGGATCCAACAAAACTAGAAGCTATAGTGAATTGGGAAAGACCAACCACAATTAGTGAAATAAGAAGTGCCTTGGGATTGGCTGGTTACTATAGGAGATTCGTTAAAGGATTCTTTAAGTTATCAGGACCGGAAATTAGGTTAACACAGAAAGGAGCAAGGTTCGTTTGGTCAGAAGAATGTGAAAAGAATTTTCAGGAACTGAATCAAAGATTAGTGTCTGCACCAGTTCTTACGTTACCATCTGGATCAGACGGATTTGTAATCTATAGTGATACTTTGCTTAAAGGATTAGGCTGCGTATTGATGCAAAATGATAAGGTTATAGCCTACGCGTCAAGGAAATTGAAAAAAAAAAACCGTGAGAAGAATTACCCGACTCATGATTTTGGTTAGCGGCAGTGGTGTTGCATTAAAGATTTGGAGACATTACTTGTACGAAACGACTTGTCAGATTTATATGGATCATAAGAGTCTTAAGTATATTTCCACCCAAAAGGAACTTAATATGAGGCAAAGGAGATGGTTAGAATTACTTAAAGATTATGATTGTACCATTTTGTATCACCCAGGGAAGGCCAATAAGGTGGTTGATACCATGAAACCTTGGCAATGTTGATTTCTAAGGGGGTAAGAGTATGGAACAAGATTGAAATTACCGGTTTAGAAGTACGCGTTAGTGGATATTTAGCGCGATTGGGCGTGCAACCTGCACTTTTGATTAGGATTAAAGAAGCACAAGGATTGGATGAGGAAAGGGATTTCCTCATGGGCAAAGGACAAGGCAAAGACCTTCGTATGGGCGAAGATGGAATCTTAAGGTATCAGTCAAGGATATGGGTACCAAGTAGAGATGAGCTAAAAAGGAAAATCTTAAGGGAGGCTCATTGTTTGAAGTTCTCCGTACATCCGGGAAGTACGAAGATGTATCGAGACCTGAAAGAATCATTTTGGTGGAACGGTATGAAAGGCGACGTGGCAGAATTCGTGGCAAAATGTTTGGTGTGTCAACAAGTGAAGAGTGAGCATCAGAAGCGTGTGGGACTACTACAGTCGTTACCCATCCCAGAATGGAAATGGGAACATATTGCAATGGATTTGGTAGTTGGATTGCCAAAGACACTAAGAGGAATGAATGCTATATGGGTCATAGTGGATCGATTGACCAAGTCGGCTCACTTCTTAGCGATCAAGGTGACAGAATCGCTAGAGAAGTTGTCTAAGTTATATGTTGATGAAATTGTAAGGCTACATGGAATTCCAGTTTCGATAGTGTCTGATCGAGATGCTAGGTTTACGTCTAAGGTCTGGAAAAGTTTGCAACAGCCATTGGGGACGAAGTTGACAATGAGTACAGCTTTCCACCTGCAAACGGATGGACAGTCAGAAAGGACAATCTAGACTTTGGAAGACATGCTAAGGGATACATCGTTAGATTGGCAAGGCACATGGGATGAACATCTACCACTAGTGGAGTTTGCGTATAATAATAGCCTTCACGCTAGTATTGGTATGGCTCCATATGAGGCACTGTATGGATGCAAATGTAGATCACCTACCTGCTGGGATGAAGTAGGTGAAAGGAAGTTAACTGGACCAGAAATTGTTCAAGTAACCGCGGACAAGGTACAACAAATTCGCAAATGGTTGTTAACGGCGCAAAGTAGGCAGAAATCGTACGCAGACAACCGACGACGCGACTTAGAATTTCAAGTGGGAGATCATGTATTTTTGAAGAACTCACCAACCAAAGGTGTCATAAGATTTGGTATAAAAGGAAAGTTGAGTCCAAGGTACATAGGACCATTTGAGATCTTGGATAAGGTTAGAAAGGTGGCGTATCGATTAGCTTTACCACCTGTACTTGCTGGGGTGCACAATGTATTTCTTTTATCAATGTTAAGAAAGTATATGGCAGATTCAAGTCACGTAATTGAATACAAGCAGCTAAGGCTTCGAACGGATTTGAGTTATGACGAGAAACCGATTAAGATTATGGATCGGAAGGACCAGAATCTGCGAAGACGAGTTATCCCGTACGTGAAGGTGCAATGGAGCAACCACACGGAACGCGAGGCGACATGGGAGCTCGAAAGCGAAATGAGGGAAATGTATCCCGATCTCTTCGAAAATTAAGGTACGTTTAGTTTGGAGGACCAAACTCTTTTAAGGGGGTAAGAATGTAAAGACCCGAAAAATCTTGAATTTTTTTTTAGTATTATTTAATTAGAATAATAAATAAAATAATACTCCTCATTTAATTTGGACTTGGGTTTAATTGAATGGACCAATTTAATGATTTAAGTCAAGTGGGCTAAGTCGGGCTTAGGAGGTCAAAGGGGCCCAAGGAGGTGAAAGCCTAGATATAAATAATAAACCTCTTCATTATATTTTTCATAATCCTTCATTAATCAAAGAAAAAGAAAAAAATTAAAAACCCTAGGAGAGGGGGGCGGCGGCCGAGAGCTTGAGGGAGGTGACAGCCGAGTTTTTGGTCTTCTTTGGCCATTGTTTCTTCATCATAATCAAGGTAAGATGATACCCTAAACCCTAGTTCATTTTTCATTCAATTCGGAATTAAATTGAATTAGATATGAATTTTTGAAATTCTAAATCTATTTAATTCTAGGTTTAGCCATTCTTAGATTTTAATGGTTTAATCTTAGAGTTTATTTAATAAATTGAGGGTTTGATTAATGGGGAATTGTAGGTTATAATGATGTAACCCTAACCCTAGTTCATATTGTTTTGAAATTAAATCAAACAAAATTAATTTGATTAAAGGTGTTTTTTTTTTAAAGAGTATATAAATTAAATGATGTGTTTAATGTTTGGAAAATAAAAAGAGGAACAAAAATCATATTTTTGAACCATCTAGGGTCGGCCGAATTGACCTAGATGGATTTGGGGTGTGCCTCTTCTTAGGTGTTAAGCTTTTGATTTATTTTGTGTAAAAACAGTTAGTTTTCAAACTGAAAAGGGACCAAACTGCAAAGGTTACAAAGCTGAAAGGATTAAATTCAGATTTCCAGTTAAATTCTTCACTGAACAGTTAACTATAGGACTGAACTGAAAAGTTCAAAGGTTCTGAGGGACTGTTCTGTAATTTTTAAAAGTCAAAGGACTGTTTTGCAATTACTTAATAGTTGAAGGACTATTTTGTAATTTTTCAAAAGTTGAGGGACTGTTTTGTAATTTTCCAAAAGTTGAGGGACTATTTTGCAATTTTTCAAAAGTTGAGGGACTATTTTGTAAAATTCTGAAAGTTAAGTGACCTCTTTGTAAATTTTAGAAAGTTAAGGGACTTTATTGAAATTAAGAAAACCTAAAGGAACCTTTTGAAATTTAGGGAAAGTCCAAAGACTTTAAAGGAATTATATCAAGGGAAAAGAAGAAAAATAACACTTTAAGATTAAAAAGGAATACTAAAAGACTTAGGTTTCAAAGTATTAGAGTTCAAAATAGAAAGTTTCTAAGGTTAAGAAATTGCTAAATTAGAAAAGTTCCTAAAAATAGAAAGTTAGTTAACCAATTAAGGTGAGTCTAAGAGTAACTCATAGGTTAACTAAGGAAAGGAAGTATAGGTGCATAAGAAGTAATAAAAGATTACTTGTACCTAAGATATGTTATTACGTGATTGTAGATTTCGCGTAAAGGCGTTGCTTAAGGAAGGAAGCAAAGCTAAGGTAAGGAATTACAATCCTAAGTACCCTTGTGTATCAATTTCGTTGGAAACTCCATCGAGTCTTTTCAAAACATGAATGCTATCTGTGGCTGATAGTATTTTTTTAAAAATACTCTTACGAAATGTATCGTCATTGGACATTCTTTATTCTATGATATGTTCTTGTTCATGGAATATCTGCAAATATTGAAATTGATATGTGTGTTCTTATACCTATGAATGCACTGTATGTATAGACTAGTATGCAATATTATATGCTAGTTATGTTATGCTATGCTTAATGAAAAGTAAGTGTAACGGAAAATCGACATCAATGTAGGTGATCGATATGGGAATACTCAATGTAGGGTATAACCCATGAAATTTATGCTTAATGAAAAGCATGTATTATGAAAACACGACATCAATGTAGGTGTTCGTTGTTGGGAATACTCAATGTAGGGTATAACCCATGGAATTGACGGAAGGCTGAAAGTATAACAAAATTGTAGTTGCCACACTTTCTTTGTTATGAAATATACACATATATGTTTGTCTATAACCTATCCTTGAATAAAATTTTTGGCTTCGTTCATTCTAGTCGTCTCCTCATTGTACCGATGAGACCACGTATGAACTTACTGGGCATTGTTCGCTCATTCCTTCATTTTCTTTTTCCCCCAGGATCGGAATAGAAAGGAGGAGAACCGTCATCAAGAAGATACGGAGCAATTGCATAGAATAAATTAATTATTTAATGATTCCGAATTTCAGAACTTTTAGTAGTACTAGTAATTGTACTTAGTCGTTACATCTGATTTTTCCGCACTTATGTAATGGTTTGAATTAAGTTACCGTTATGGACCCGTCTTTTGGGGTATTTATTTATGTTTATGGAATTATTCAAATTATGGAAATTCGGGGTCGTTACAAGTTATGTCGCGTGACATACTTAGCCAGTGGCTAGTTATGTCGCGTGACAAACGTTGCCATGTGCAGGAACTTTCAATCATTCTTCCTTTGGTTTAACCAATTCATTCTAGTTGTGTGTGACCCAATAGGATTATATTATGTTGGCAATGAGTTCGATCATATCGACTCTCATAAGACATAAGCGGACTCTAGCAAGCCATTATGTCTACCCAAATAATATAACGTAAGAGTTCATGTTTCTAATGGTACACTTCCATTTCTCCCTTTGTCTCACGATGTTATATTGAACACAAGTCATGGTCCACGTCAACTTGTATTTGTTCAATGCTTTCTCGATCTTGAGTATAATGATAATCCAATCGCATTGGGGTGTGGCCACACACTTTCCATCATTATCACTCATCGAGGGGCCCAAGCAAAACATCTCTCTTTCGAGGGACAAATTCCATCTTGACTTATCATCCTTCCCATCATGAATCCGATCATGCCAAAGATAGCCTTTATAAATATCGTGTTAAGATATCGTTTGACTAAAATCAAACATGACTTTCATCATATGTAAGGTCATGATAATCTCAGGTCTAGGGACTAAATGAAGTGACCATATGAGATTTAATTATGACATTTGACCATGACATAAATCTCATACGGGTCAAGTCCAGTCACTTGTTCTCTAACAAGTACCCATAATTTCAATGTGCATCTCTATGCATATAATCATCATATGATTATCCATTGACAATTATGCTAATTATTCTCTTAATAATCAGGGACGGAGATTATTACAATAAATATTCAAGCTATGTAATAATCAAGTAATAAACTTTAAACGATAAAGATGACACGTAGATTGACATGTAAATGTGAATAACCGTTTGTACTTAGATGACACGTAAGTGTCATACCCATTTGTAAAGATCTTAGGGTCTAACACATTGATTGAGTGATGATGGGTAATTCGTATATATTAAACATACGGACCCACCACACACCTCAATCAAGGTTGATATCGTGGCGCTTCCTGCATTTAGGTGTTTAAACCTTAAAGCGGTGAAAGAAAGTAATTTCTTTAAACCTTTGAAGGGATTAAGCACCTTAAACGGAGGTGAGATGGTCAGTCTCAAAACGGTTGTATTCACGAGGACTTGGAGTGAATTTGGAGACTTCTATTTATTGCAAAATAAGAAGTTAATGAAAGATTTCGACATCTTTTCTGATGTCACATTTTATTTGATAAAAGAACTATAAAAATACTTTCTAAATAAAGAGTAAGAGATAGTCCGTACCTGATTTAAGATATTAAGTTCCTGGGAGGATGCTTACATCTTAATTAACCAATGAGTTTTATTCTAATGCTTCTTATTTCCTTGCAAAATAGAAACATGTTAGGGGTGGGCGTTAGCTTAGCTAACGCCCCTCCGATGCTTAAGTCAGTAATTATTCAAAAATTGAATAAATATGGAAACAAGTATTGAACTTAGTATGGTAAATATCGTACCTTGGTTTTATTTGCATTGAAAAATAATCATGCAAACTTACATAAAGTAGGCTTTGAGGTGGATTGCGTTCCAGCTTCTGGAATCCTTGCTCCTTCTAGAGTCGATATCTAATAGGAACCTTTGCCTGCTTTAGCATCTACTAGGTATGGCCCTTCCCATTTGGGAGCCATCTTTCCAGCATTAGGCTCTTTTGTGTTCTGAAACACCTTACGCAGGACTAGATCACCAACTAGGAATTTTCGCAACCTCACATTCTTGTTGTAGGATCTTGCAATCTTCTGCTGATATGCTACTATCCTGATTTTAGCAAGGTCCCTTAGTTCGTCAATGGTGTCTAGATCGTGACTTAGGTTGGCATCATTTTGTTCAGGTGTCACCATCTTAAATCTGGCAGTGGGGACGACAACTTCTGCCGGGATGACCGCTTCTGCTCCAAACACTAAAGAATAGGGGGTTTGACCTGTTGCATTCTTTGGTGTGGTTCTATCTGCCCATAGGACAAAGGGAAGCTCTTCTGCCCATCTTCCTTTCTTTTGATCTAGCCTTTTCTTTAAATTATTGATGATTATTATATTGCTTGATTCTGCCTGGCCATTATCTTGAGGATGGACAGGTGAAGATGTCACCATCTTAACTCCCCACCTAGTGAGAAAATCTTGGGTCTTCTTGCTGATGAATTAAGAGCCGTTGTCACATATTATTTCAGATGGGATGCCAAACCTACTAAATATATTTCTCTTAATGAAGGATATAACTTCCTTATCACGAACTTGCACATAGGATTCAGCTTCAACCCATTTAGAGAAATAATCAGTCATAGCAAGCAAGAAAACTTTTCCCCCAGGAGCTTTAGGCAATTTTCCCATTATATCCATTCCCCATCTCATGAACGGCCAAGTAGAGAGGATTGGATGAAGCAATTATGTGGGCTGATGCAAGATGTCGCTATGCTTCTGGCAGGAATCACATTTCTTGGCAAAGATGGTAGCATCTTGTCGCATTGTTGGCCAGTAATAACCCATTCTCAGATCTTTTGTATATAAGCTTTTGCCCCCATAATGGTTACCACATGATCCTTCATGTAACTCTCTTAGGAATTCTTTAGCTTGGTCTGCTTCGAGACATCTCAAATATGGTCCTGCAAATGACTTCTTATATAGCACATTATCTATTAATATAAATCTTGAAATCCTTACCCTGAATGCTCTAGCATTCTTTTCTTCATCAGGGATAGTGCCATCATGGAGATTTTTAATTATTGGCGTCGTCTAAGATATCTCCATCTGACTATCAGGGATCTCATCATCTATAAAGAATAGGTCTAACCTTTCCACAGCAGGGATGTCAACATGTATGATTGGGATATTAGTCTGAGATAAGATTTTGAAAGCTGATCCAAGATTAGCCAATGCATCTGCTTGAGAGTTATCTTCTCGGGGTATTTGTTCGAAAGAGAATATTTGAAATTTGCTCGCCAGAATTTTTACTATGCCCAAATAAGCTGTCATCTTGGCATTTTTTGCTGCATAGGAACCGTTAAAATGATTTACAAGTAATAATGAATCACTATATACCTGTATTGCTTTGATGTTCATGTCTAGAGCCACGGATAGGCCCACGATTAAGGCTTCGTACTCTACCTCATTATTTATGGCTTTAAAATCACAACTAATGGCCTGGGGTATGATGTCCCCTTGTGGTGACTTTAGGACAACACCTAGCCCTGTGCCCCTCATATTAGAAGCACCATCTGTGTAAAGAGTTCACATCCTCAGGATGTCCCCATCTTGGAGTTGTTAGACTTCAAGTTCCACTTCTGGTTGCATACTTGGACTAAAGTCTGCCACAAAATCTGCAAGTGCTTGTGATTTTATTGCTGTTCTAGGCTCATATTTGATGTCATAAGTGCTTAAATGAATGCACCACTTGGCCATCCTTCCTGACATTTCTGGTTTTCTCATCACACTTTTTATTGGATAGTTAGTACGAATGACAATAACATGAGTTTCAAAATAATGTCTTAACTTAATTGAAGCAGAAATTAAAGCTAATATTAATTTTTCAAGGTGTGAATACCTGGTTTCCGCATCGAGCAATGTTTTACTTACATAGTATATTAGCTGCTGGATGCCATCTTGATCACGGACCAGGACGGCACTAACTCGGCGGTTTCGTAGACGCCTAAGTAGACACACAATGGCTCACCTTCTTGAGGTTTTGAAAGAAGGGGAGGTGTTGATAGGTACAGCTTCAAATATTGAAAGGCTTGTTCATGCTTATCAGTCCACTCGAACCTAGAATTCTTCTTAAAGATGTCATAGAATGGCTTGCATCTATCTGAGGATTTTGAGATGAATCGATTTAATGCTGCCACCTTCCCTGTCAATCTTTGAACATCTTTTATGGATTTGGGTGACGTTAAGTTGATGATTGCTCTGATCTGTTCCGGGCTTGCTTCTATCCCTCTTTGTGCCACCATGTAGCCCAAGAATTTCCCGGACTTCATGCCAAAATTGCACTTTGCTGGGTTCATCTTCATGTTGAACTTGTCTAGGATGTCGAATGCTTTAGCAAGATCTCGAACATGATCTTCAGCTTTCTTTGACTCTATCACCATATCGTTGAATGTGCGCTCGCCCGAAAAAAGAAAAGGAGTAGGAGTCGCCACGCCGTTTTTAAGAGGAAACATTGAAAACCTTTATTTAGAGAGAAAAACATGGGTTCGGAGGTCAGGTTACGTGTTGGGAAGAACCGAGAGTTCACCCAACACGCCTCGTCCGTAGACGAGTCTTTCAATAAAAAACATCCAAGTAAATCCAAAGTGTGTGCATACATTGATAATAAGCAAGATGTGGTAAAATACGTCTTATTGATTATGAAAAGAGGAAATACAAATTGTGAGCCCATTATTTAGGGAGGCCACATCCCTGAGTACAAACAATCTTAAAACAGATTACAAAAGAAAGAGGTCTATGTAGATAGGTCACTTATGTCGCGTGACACGTCGTATCAGTGACCAAATATGTCGCGTGACACAGATCACATGGAGATGAAGGTGTCGCGTGACACATATGGACCATCTCGCAGAAGACTTACGTAATGAACACGTAATTGACAGAAGGCTATACACATCTAATCAATTAGCTAGATTACGAACGAAATACATAAACAACATCAAATCGACCTAGGGAGTGTGGATATGGGTAGATCCACACCCCCTTGGGGCTCAAGCACCAAATTCAACCAAATCAATCAATATGAGCTCAATTACACAATTTATGTAAGTTAAACAGAGAGATTGCGATTGGGATTCAGAATTCGATAGCTAGGATCCGATTACCGAATCCAAACAAAATATAATGCTAGAATTACAAGGAATTAAGCAAGAGAGAGAGAGGGAGAGAGGGTTAGGGAATCATTACCCTTGTTGCTTCCACGAATTCTATATCCAAATGATATAGAATCCTTCAATTGCCGTTGCGGATCTCAAAGCTCTGGTGCAATGGCTCCAATTGGTGTGGTTTGAGAATTGGGTTTGGATGGGAGGAATTGGTTAGTTGGAAGGCAGGAGAGAGAGAGGTTTGGTGTTTGGGATGTTCGTCACAATGCTATTTTGGCAGAGTAACAGTAGGCTAGAATTGGGGATCTCTTTTCAATGAGGGGGAGGGTCTTATTTATAGGCTGCAGTTGGCTGCCTTAGTATGTCGCACGACCTTACGCGTCCACTTTCCATGCCTCAAGCCGCCGCGTGACACAAGGTGGCTCAACCGCTTGGCGCCAAAACCAGCTCGGAACATTCCGGGAAAATACCCAAAAGGTCCAACAGGTTTTATTCCCAAGGGGTCCTTTGGCATGAATGATGTACCAAAAGGTACTTCCTTCGTGGGAAACTCATGGAACGTTTCCGGAAGTCTCGGGATAGGCCGGAAATTTACCAAAACGCCCCTTAATGCAGTTTTATTATATTAAAATGCATCGAAAAGGTTGCGAATTGGATTGGCGTACTTACAGAGCCCCTCGGCAACGTCACTTTTGGAAAAAGTGGGGTTGTCGATAAAATAAGACCCAATCTCAATGAGCGGCTGGGGTTAAGGTGAAGGGCTAGAAGGGTGAGAAGGGGAAAATTATGGCTGGACCTTTCTGAGAAAGGATTCCTACGTATCCCTTTAAGAAGGGAATCAAGCCAAATCGTAGTTCGGAACACAAGACTGGAGGGGAAAACGACAAATCGAAGAAGTGAGAACTATGGTGTCTCGAACCAATTTTGAAAATATTGTGAGATCTACGGTGTCTCGAACCATTTTTTGAAAATGTTGTGAGATCTATGGTGTCTCGAACCATTTTTGAAAATGTTGTGAGATCTATGGTGTCTCGAACCAATTTTGAAAATATTGTGAGAACTATGGTGTCTCGAACCAATTTTGAAAATATTGTGAGAACTATGGTGTCCCGAACCAATTTTGAAAATGTTGTGAGAACTATGGTGTCCCGAACCAATTTTGAAAATGTTGTGAGATCTATGGTGTCTCGGACCATTTTTGAAAATGTTGTGAGATCTATGGTGTCTCGAACCACTTTTGAAAATGTTGTGAGATCTATGGTGTCTCGGACCAATTTTTAAAAATAACGTGAGATCTATGGTGTCTCGAACCACTTTTGAAAATGTTGTGAGATCTATGGTGTCTCGGACCAATTTTGAAAATGTTGTGAGATCTATGGTGTCTTGAACCACTTTTGAAAATGTTGTGAGAACTATGGTGTCTCGGACCAATTTTGAAAATGTTGTGAGATCCATGGTGTCTCGAACCAATTTTGAAAATGTTGTGAGATCTATGGTGTCTCAGACCAATTTTGAAAATGTTGTGAGATCTATGGTGTCTCGAACCACTTTTGAAAATGTTGTGAGAACTATGGTGTCTCGGACCAATTTTGAAAATGTTGTGAGATCTATGGTGTCTCGGACCACTTTTGAAAAAATTGTGAGATCTATGGTGTCTCGAACCAATTTTGAAAAAATTGTTAGATCTATGGTGTCTCGGACCAATTTTGAAAATGTTGTGAGATCTATGGTGTCTCGAACCAATTTTGAAAAAATTGTGAGATCTATGGTGTCTCGGACCAATTTTATGAGAACTATGGTGTCTCGAACCAATTTTGAAAATAATGTGAGAACTATGGTGTCTCGAACCAACTTTAAAATGACATGATATGATGACTAGACACTTGAAATAAATATGTGTTCATACATGTATTATGCTCATTCGCAGCTGTCGGAAGGTCTTAGACTACCGTTGTTGCTTCTGCTCTGCTGGGGATAAGTGTAGCTTTCGGAGGGCTCACGCTACTTCTTTCCTGCTCTCTTGTTGTTCTTTCTTTCATGTCCTGAGCTTTGCTTGTGAAACTGGGGACTTTGCCTTTTTCTGTTTCTTTCTTTCTCAATTTGGTCTGAGGGCCAGTCTTGAGACTCAATTGATTATTGTACCTGCGAGGGTAAGACAACAACTCCCGATGCTATGCCTAAATAAGCTTATCTTGTTAGCAAAGATTAATTTATGTTAGCTTGTTTGCACGAGTCTGTCTGTTCTGGGAAAGCAAATGCGATTATTGGGTTAAAGGTCAGTTTTGCCAGGTTTATTCATGAAGTTTTGGGATTGTTTCGGACAGGTATGTATAGTAGGGGTCCTCTCCCGTAAGGTGGAAAATGATATGGCGCAGCCTAGGCAAGTCGGGACGTTCCCTGAGTACAGATTGCAAGCAGTTCATTGCCGGTGAGGACATAGTGTATCGCGCGTCTCGAGACAAAGAAGCAGAGGGGGCAGAGCCATCCCGGCTTGGTGAAGCCCCGCTTGACAAGGCAAAGCAATCTAGAGGGAATCGGGTAAGGAGAGCCTGAGGGATACCTTAACCAAAGCCCCACTTGAGGATATTCCATGCAGCTTCATCGCAGTGCAGAGTCATCTTGTAGCCACAGAGGCAATTCATCATTTCAAACCGCAATCAATCGCCGCCGGACAAGACTCGAAATGTTTACGCGCAGGGGCACATCTTTCGAATGATGGGAAATGAATCCCGACTCGTGTATGACACTCTCGCTTTGGGTTTGGCTCTTTTGAGAGAGTATAAGCATCACAAGGTGTGGAAAGTGTATGGAAGCCCCCGCCGACCGAAACGGTGTTTAGCCTCTATCTTCCTATGATGTAGCAATAGAAGACTTTTCGAGACACTTGAAAACTTGTCTTATTCGTGGTGATCACAAAGCTGCTTAAAACCCTTTATTGATGTTCGGGTTACTCAACCACCAAAGCTGATATGAGCAAATATTTTTATCAATCCTGAGGAAAAATCCCACTGATATCGAGATCGAATTCGGAAGGATGGAAGATGTATAAGCATGGTCCTTGAAGAGGTCGGATTTTCTGAGATCTGTTTGTGATTTCGACCTGACCAATTAAGGTTGCCTACGTTCCCCTCCATAGGAGGAGCTCAGGTCGCCGTAGTTCGGCTTATCCCGAATGAAGAGAATGAACGATGAAGTTCGGGGATGTGAGGACCTTCGAAGATTTTAAGAATTGAAAAATATGTCCTCTTAGAGTGTCGATGGGAGACACAGATGCGAAGCCCCAGTGGGACGTCCACGGCAGGTGTTTGCAGAGGAGAAATGAAATATGCTCACATACAACGTCAAATGAACGGACGGAATTTGCACAATCTTCAATTTATGGTCCTTTGAGCCGGGATGGACTTGGCTCTACTTCAAGCAATAATCTGTTTTAGATCTCGACGATATTGGACTGAAACTGCTATCCGGTAGTAACTGCGGCTGGGCTTCGGGATTTCGATCGGTCTTCGGGTGATTTGGGATATCATGACCTCTTAAAATGAGAGGTCGGCTAGGCTTTTTGCTGACTGTACCTCTAAAAATGAGAGGTTGGCTCTTGGGTAGGTTTTTGGGATTTCTAAGGTGAGGGAATCTTGTGATTGCATCTTTGCTACCTCTAAGCAAAGGTGAGGGTAATGGTAATGGTAATGTCCTCTAAAATCGAGAGGACGGCTTGGGATCGGTTAGAGGTAATGGTGAGGGGACATCCAAGTTGTCTCTTTATTCACTCTGAGACTCCTCCTGAGTAACGACCGAATCCTTTGACTTTGCTTTCTGAGAGTATCACTGGGGACTAGGCTCTCTTTCTTTTCTTTTCTTTTTATTTATTTTTTATTTTTTTTTTATTTTTGTCTCTCTCTTTTTTCTTTTGAGAGGAGAATTTCAGCCTAGTCCCCAAGATGGATCATTGCCTCCGTCATTCTTGAGCTTGGAGACGGTCAATCTTCTTTTGCATCGCGAGAGCCTCAAGGATAGTCCCTTTTCTTCTTGAGATGGCTAAACGGGTTTCAACTAGGACGATCTTGAAATGAAGGGATATTGTTTAGTGAGGGTAAGGTAATGGTTTTCCTAAGGGTGAGGGGTTTCAACCGCAGCACCTACCGGATAGTCTGAACGAGATAGAGTCTTCGTTTGCTTGTTAAGCTTACTTCGCGGAAGATCCATGCAAATTCATCGAGCAACGAGATAGCGAGGACGAAGGAAGATATGTGAGCATATTGGAATCGAGGTGGGGAGTTCTTAAGCCCCACTCTGGGAAGGATATCAGTCAATTTTCTCACTCCGATCAATTTAAATATTAGTCATTTCAAAGCGTTAGTCGGTGAGCAGCACAAGCGATCATTTGGAATAAGACCAATTCAATTGAGTGTAACGTAGGTGTTCTAGTGATGTCTCGAGTCTAGCAAGAAGAGAAACAAAGACTTTATCACTGCGAAGCAAAATTGGTCCAACTTGGACTCGACAGACTCATGTCCGACAGTGGACATTCTAGACCCTACGAGGACTGATCGACTGCTTCAACATTGGATGGACGGAAGAGCATCGTCGCCATCGGTGCGGTGAGGACCCTTCTCGATCTCTGTCATTTATAGGTCGTCCTCCTTGGCTTTAGCAAATCTGGGCAAGCACTCGGGCTTCTCGCTTGCGAGGAAGAATATCTTCAAGTGTAGCTCGCTTTCGATGGACACACCATTTGCACTCTGCTGCTGACCCATGGGATATGAGCTTCCAGATTTGTGGGCCATAGTCTTCTCTGCACCGAGCATTTTGGATTCTGCATCAGATGGACGACTGCTCGGGCACTTGAACTGCTTCCGCCTCAGGATATGGATCAATGAGCGTCGGGAACGAGAGCGCACACCCAACTTGTCGTAGCCTTTGCAAAGGTAAAGAGGTGAGAGCGTGTATAAGGCGGAGGGTAGAGAATCTTGAGGAGGTATGGGAGAGGGAAGAATACGGAAGGAGACGGACTCGTGCAACACTTATTAATCTTCAAGTAGAAATCGGTGTTTTAAGTCCTAGAGACGGTTGGAAAAGGATAATCCATTATTTCACGCAATCTAGACCTCGGGGGAACGTATGGGCACATCATCCACAAATACACCAAATGCGTTGAGTCAAAATTGACAATAGGCGATAGTACCTAATCAAAACCGAAGCATTTATGGGTCAGACGAGCAAATTCCACTTCGAAAAATTTGGGCAAAGATAACGGGTATTCCTGAAGAAATTCAAGGAAAAATCCGGCATGACCTCTCGTCGGTGCACGTTGACAAAGCGACATGATCTCTCGTTAGAACATGCCGTGGGAACGACATGTCCTTTCGTGAAACCATGTTGCATTGCCAACATGCCCACACGTGCTAGGTTTTGGGAGAGGTACGAAAGCTTATTAAAATTTTTGAAACAACTCATTTTAGTGTATTTGAAAAATGGCGTGTCGAAAACCAACCGTTTTGGGTGAAGTTTAAAAGTGTGGCGCCACCTATAATGCACTAGGGGTATGGGTTTGACATTAGGCGCTCAAGCGTAGGCGAATTTTATGGCCGTCCGCGATGCCGTCAATCGCACCCGAGGGTTCTAGATCTACGTGGTGTAGTGTGCGGGATGGCTATGTTCCTTTATTTACAAAAAAGAGATTTTTTATTTTTTTCTTATTTTTTATTTTTTTTTATTATTTTTTTTTTTGAAAAAGAAAACAACACACACCCTCACACTGGATAAACAGGGAACAACAATCAATTGAGTCACGCTTGATCCAAGGGACTTCCCTCAAACCAGTTTTCTGATGTTCTGTTCAGTGGCCACCCTTTGTCGCGTGACATAGGACAACCAGAGACAAAAGGTGTCGCACGACCTGGATGGTCACTGAACCAGCAGCTCTTCAATCATCAAATCAGCCCCTGTTTTACCATAGCAAGAGCAACACAAAAAGAAGACTAATGCACAAAAAAAAATGACCACAAGCACAAAGGGCTCACAAGTTCCATAATCAACAAGATGTATGAATCACAAATGATTATCAAATAATGCACACAAAATGGATGTATTGGATGTTTGACTAAATAAAAGCTTGACCCACTCAACACTTGAAAATCAGGTTTTCAAATGTTTCATCCCCAGCGGAGTCGCCACTGAATGTGCGCTCGCCCGAAAAAAGAAAAGGAGTAGGAGTCACCACGCCGTTTTTAAGAGGAAACATTGAAAACCTTTATTTAGAGAGAAAAACATGGGTTCGGAGGTCAGGTTACGTGTTGGGAAGAATCGAGAGTTCACCCACCACGCTTCGTCCGTAGACGAGTCTTTCAATCAAAAACATCCAAGTAAATCCAAAGTGTGTGCATACATTGATAATAAGAAAGATGTGGTAAAATACGTCTTATTGATTATGAAAAGAGGAAATACAAATTGTGAGCCCATTATTTAGGGAGGCCACATCCCTGAGTACAAACAATCTTAAAACAGATTACAAAAGAAAGAGGTCTCTGCAGATAGGTCACTTATGTCGCGTGACACGTCGTATCAGTGACCAAATATGTCGCGTGACACAGGATCACATGGAGACGAAGGTGTCGCGTGACACATATGGACCATCTGCAGAAGACTTACAGAATGAACACAGAATTGACAGAAGGCTATACAGATCTAATCAATTAGCTAGATTACGAACGAAATACATAAACAAAATCAAATCGACCCAGGGAGTGTGGATATGGGTAGATCCACACCCCTTGGGGCTCAAGCACCAAATTCAACCAAATCAATCAATATGAGCTCAATTACACAATTTATGTAAGTTAAACAGAGAGATTGCGATTGGGATTCAGTAATTCAGATAGCTAGGATCTGATTACTGAATCCAAACAAAATATAATGCTAGAATTACAAGGAATTAAGCAAGAGAGAGAGAGGGAGAGAGGGTTAGGGAATCGTTACCCTTGTTGCTTCCACGAATTCTATATCCAAATGATATAGAATCCTTCAATTCGTCGTTGCAGATCTCAAAGCTCTGGTGCAAGGGCTCCAATTGGTGTGGTTTGAGAATTGGGTTTGGATGGGAGGAATTGGTTAGTTGGAAGGTAGGAGAGAGAGAGGTTTGGTGTTTGGGATGTTCGTCACAATGCTATTTTGGCAGAGTAACAGTAGGCTAGAATTGGGGATCTCTTTTCAATGAGGGGGAGGGTCTTATTTATAGGTTGCAGTTGGCTGCCTTAGTATGTCGCATGACCTTACGCGTCCACTTTCCATGCCTCAAGCTGTCGCGTGACACAAGGTGGCTCAACCGCTTTTGGCGCCAAAAACCAGTTTCTGGAACATTCCGGGAAAATACCCAAAAGGTCCAACAGGTTTTATTCCCAAGGGGTACTTTGGCATGAATGATGTACCAAAAGGTACTTCCTTCGCGGGAAACTCATGGAACGTTTCCGAAAGTCTCGGGATAGGCCGGAAATTTACCAAAATGCCCCTTAATGCAGTTTTATTATATTAAAATGCATCGAAAAGGTTGCGAATTGGATTGGCGTACTTACAATCGTCGATGTACACTTCTATAGTGTCCCCAATCTGCTCCTTGAACATCATGTTGACTAGCCTCTAGTATGTAGCACCTACATTTCTTAGTCCAAAAGGCATTGCAATATAACAATAAATACCTGTTGGGGTGATGAAGGCGGTATCTTCTTGATCGGATGGTTCCATCTGGATTTGTTGGAATCCTGAAGATGCATCTAGGAAAGTTAATACTTCATGTCCAGAAGTGGCATCCACCAAAGTATCAATGTATGGCAAGGGAAAAGGGTCTTTGGGAAAAGCTTTGTTTAAATCTGTGAAGTCAATGCAAACTCTCCATTTTCCGTTCTTCTTTTCTTCTACCATTTGCTAGCCATCTTGGATATTCGACTTCCCTGATCATTTTAGCTTTGAGTAGTCTATCCACTTCTTCTTGAATGATAATATTCCTTTCTCGTGCGAACTTTCTTCTCTTTTGGAGGATCGGTCTGAAAGATGGATCGATGTTGAGTTTATGGGTGATTACATCCTTACTGATGCCTGTCATATCTTCATGTTTCCATGTGAAGCTTTTAATCCTGCTCTGTAAGAGGTTGATAAGGACTTCTTCTATTTCTGCTGCAACATCTTGGCCAACCAGCACTTTGAGATCTGGGTTTGAGGGATCTAAGAGTATCTCTTTCAAATCATGTTCCATTGCCTCCAGAACCTCACGGGCCTTTCTCTGTAATTGCTATGCCATCTTAGGGGTCGTTGACGCCTTCATGGAAGTCATGTAACATTCTTTAGCTGAATGTTGATCGCTGTAAACCTTAACAACTCCCCAAGGTGTCGGCATCTTGACACATTGGTGATAGGTGGATGGTACAGCCTTCATTCCATGGATCCATGGTCTTCCCAAGATCACATTATAACAAGTTTTACTATCGATTACACAGAATTTCTCCATGGAATTGATACCTTCGACATAGACTGGAAGTGTAATCTCACCCACTGTACTTTTGGTTTCCCCACTGAAACCCACGAGCACCGAGGTCCTTTTTACAATGCTGTCTTCAGGGATCCTCATTTCCTTCAGAGCATCCAGCATGATGAGATTCACAGAGTTGCACCCATCTATTAGGATACGTCTGACCTTGCAGTTGGCTATCTGAAGTGCAATGACCAAGGCGTCATGATTTGGATCCATAACATTGTCCCGGTCACTTTCTTCGAAGGAGATGACATCTTGAGATGTGAGCTGTGACATCTTGGAGGATCTCTTGGGTTTCTCATCCTTAGCTTGCTTAGCGAATCTCTTAGCTGCAGAATAAGAAGTACCGCAAATATGAGAACCACCACTAATAACATTAATTACCTTTGTTATCGGTGGAGGAGATGGTGGTCTGGTTGCAACGGGTTCTTTGTTCTCCATCTTGGTCTTGCGGTTCCCAAGGAGCTCTTTAAGATGTCCTTTAGACAACAGGTAACTAATCTCTCTCCTTAAGGCGATGCAATCTTCGGTAAGATGTCCAAAGTCTTCATGATAGGCACACCATTTGGATTTGTCCTTCCAGTCGGATGACTTGTCAGTCTTTCGAGGCCACCTTGCTTTATCTCCAAGATTGCTCATTGCACAGAGAATACCTGAAACATCAACAGAAAAACAATAATCAGAAATTTTAGGAGATTCATCATCATCTCCATCATCTTCCACATAATTGACTTTGTTATGTTCATTTCTGTGGTATGGTCTAGATCTATTCTGTTTTTGATGAGATGACTCTATCTTCCTGTCAGGATGGTCATATGTTAAAGCTTTGTCAGGATTCTTGGATTGTTGCATCTTGTCCTCTTCCAGCCTGATAAATCTTACGGTCCGATTTCGGATATCTTCCATCTTCTTGCACGGGTTCATCACCAGATCTTCATAGTAAGGAGAATCCTTCTTCAAGCCCATTTTGAAAGCTTCTGCAGCTGTTGCCATGTCCAGGTTGGGGATCTCCAAGACTTCTTTATTAAACCTGTTAACAAAGTCTTTCAAGGCTTCAGTGGATTGCTGAGTGATACGATAAAGGTCACTGGTGAGCTTTTCAAATTGCCGGCTGCAAGAAAATTGATTGTTAAAGAGGTTGACAAGCTGAGCGAATGAGCCAATAGAACCAGGAGGTTGACGGATCAGCCACTTCAATGCCGGGCCCACCAGCGTCGAACCGAACCCTTGACATAAACAAGCTTCACGAAACTGGAGCGGGATGCGAACGATCTCCATTTTCTCTTGGTAATGAGCGACATGCTCCTCGGGATCAGAACATCCATCATATAACTTCATGGCAGGAACGCTGAATCCTTTTGGGATGTCAACATGTACAATTGCTGGAGTAAAGCGAGATTGATTGTAACATGTTGGGGAGACTTGTTGGATAGGCGGGGTGACACAAGGCACATTCATGATCATATCTCTCAATTCCTGAAGCTGATTTGCAATGTAAGTTCCTGCAAAAGGGTTAGTGGTACGAGTAGTATTATCTAAAGCAGAACTAGTATTAACATTAATGAAAGGATTAACATTATCTGTAGAGGATGTCAGAACGGTGCTATTAGTGAAGATAGGCCCTTCTGGAAAAGTCATCCTGTAGGTACTGTTGGCTAAGGGTGTCGACATCGCCACAGAGGTCGCAGTGGGCAGAGAAGATGTCGACATCCTAACAGATGTAGCCATTAGAAGGAATTCGTTGAAAGTTTGAGAGCTGTCCCCAATGTTTAAATCAAGGATTCTAGGACGGTAAGGAGAAACATCATCCATTCTTTTGGAAAGTAATTCCTGCTCCTTTTGCACCTTGATCAAGCTTTCGGTTATCAAGGAGGTGCTATACTTTTGGCGATCTAGCTGATTCTTCATCTGCATCAGCATGCTCTTGATCTCAAGATCAGGGATGGTGACATCTACTTCTTGCCAGAACTCACAGGAGGAGGAGGAGGAGGCAGTGTTTCTTGGCCTCCGGTTGTCAACCGGTTACTGGTTTGAGGATTCACACTGCTAGGAAGGGCTTTGGTGACGACGGAAGTCAAAGGTTGAGTAGACATGGTAGAAAACGTAAGAATATTGAACCAATTAAAAAACCAATGGCCCCACGGTGGGCGCCAAACTATTTTGGTAAAAAACAATCAACCATGAAGAAATTTGAAATGAAACGAAGGAGGGTTCAGTGGAATAAAATTGGTGCAATAATGTAATCAAGATGGCTCGATCATGTAACGAGGAAAACCCTTGAGATAACTATCTCGCCAGCACAAAACCTCGGGAGGTGATTATGAGCACCTACCTTCCCAAACAATTGTATTATCAATGAATTACGAGGTAGAAAGCTATGGCGGATTACAACGTGTTCTTGAGCTATGTGAGTGTAATGCGTGTGTATATGTGTTCGTGTCCTTTTTTTCCAGCCATGAGCTTTAAATAAAAAAGAAAACAGAAAAAATCAAATCCTAACTAACTCCCCTATAATCTCAATAAGTCATCTTCATCTTGACTTAGTCTTCCGATCCGTTGAAAGGAGTCTGTTGGTCATGGCTTTTCTCACGTGCTTTTTTATCCCTGTGATTAAATATAACAGAAATAAATTATTGTTTTAAATAAATAAATTTTACCTTGTCCTCGAGTTTGAAGATGTTGACATGCCGATAAAAACTCAAGATGCATCAATCCTGAATTTTACCTATAACAGTCCTCGTCAACTTGTCTTTGTTCAATGCTTTCTCGATTCCGAGTATATTGGTAATCTAATCGTATTGGGGTATGTCCATACACATTCATCATTATCACTCATCGAGGGGCCCAAGCAAAATATCTCTCTTTCGAGGGACAAATTCCATCTTGACTTATCATCCTTCCCATCATGAATCCGATCATGCCAAAGATAGCCTTTATAAATATCGTGTTAAGATATCGTTTGGCTAAAATCAAACATGACTTTCATCATATGTAAGGTCATGATAATCTCAGGTCTAGGGACTAAATGAAGTGACCATATGAGATTTAATTATGACATTTGACCATGACATAAATCTCATACGGGTCAAGTCCAGTCACTTGTTCCCTAACAAGTACCCATAAATTTAATGAGCATCTCTATGCATATAATCATCATATGATTATCCATTAACATTTATACTAATTATTCTCTTAATAATCAGGGACGGAGATTATTACAGACAAATATGCAAAACATATAATAATCAAATAATAAACTTTTCATATAATAATAAACGATGTCAACACATAAGTCTATCAACTATAGGCCTAGGGCATAACACTAACAATTGGGGCTCAGTCGTTCTAGCTTTCTGCTATCATGCCATAGATGAGGCATGTAGGCATACCAAGGATACCATACAGGGGTATTCTTATGCTTGGAAGGTATATTTTCTTATTCTTTCTTGTCATTTTTCTGCACTTTTCATCCATGCTTTGCACTAAATTTGCTATGTTTTCTTGTACATATATGGGGATATGATGTCTTTTTGCTACATAAGTTCGAGCTGAGTGAGCGTGGGGCTCAGTTTCCCGATCAGGACATGAAGCCACTCCAACCGCACTGTGGATAAGGAGGAGGGGTAAGATTGGGCCATGACCATTGAGGAGGCGCGGGCCTTGCTGAACAGCTTCAGTTTCGAGCAGCAGGGTTTATATCCGTGGACCTTTTTGGAGAATGAGGTTCATGGTGCATGGGTCATCACCGACACACAGAGGATCTTGGTATCGCTTGAGGGATATACTATGTATTTTGGTGAGAGAGTCTTTCCTCAGCATGGCCAGGGTTCACTTGTTTCGAGAGTGCCGGAGGATCCTCCTAGGGAGATGCTCCCCACTTTTCCTATCTTTGCCTCTACGTATGCCAACTATGTCAATAGGTATGAGGCAGAGGATTGTGTGGTTCGAGGGGCTTCGTATAAGGAGTTCTTTCCTCATCTGATGGGTCCTCTTGTGGTGGGTGGCAAGCAGCCACGTGCACGTGCTTCGACTTCTGTTTCCGGTTCCGGCTCGTCAGCCCCAGGCTCATCTTCCCAGTACACGGGTCCTATGCCCTTCGTGCCGAGTTATGGTCCTCTGAGCTTCTCATACATGATGGTAGGTATGCAGGTGATGGTCTCCATCCCGACCACAGATCCGATTCCTGACGTTTATCGTCGCCCTCCCAATGCCTCTTCGGTACATTTTTCTGCTTATACTTTTTCTTGTATCGTCCATATATGTGTATATGTCTGATTCCTTCTGAGTATCTTCTTTTTGTTAACAGATCACCAAGTCCGCGGCGGATTACGACCGTGGGTTGAGCAGGATAGCCGGATTGATGGCCTTGGTGTCGGACCACTCCAAGAAGCTATTTCATAAGGCCTCTTCGATGGCATCGACGATTGCATCTGCAGTGACCTCTACTTATGGAGTTAAGAGGTCAAGGAGGGACGGTAGCCCCGGTGCTGGTGATGAAGGCGAAGCTGGCAGCTCGGGAGATATGGTGGCATAGGTCTCCCCTACTCCCCCATTTATTTGAGATGCTTCTTGAACTTGTATATATTGGCCAGGTTGGCCCAAACATTTTTTATTTCTTTCATGTACCTGTTAGCAAGTTGAATGAACAATAACATGTATTTTCTTTATTCACTAATCTATTCAAATTAGCTTTAACTTTCTCGACTTCCGTAGTGATATCCACGAGGAATGGAATGGCCGATTCTGGTCAAGCTTTGGGTATGGTTTTGGCATATACACTATTTTTGAGGGATATGTTTGTAGGTTTCGAGACTTTTTTCGGCATGTCGGGGCTAGATTGCTTATTTGTGCAGAAATTACAGAAGGTTTGTCTCGCACGATACACGCTTCCAGGCCAGAGTTCTTTTCCTTTTCGAACATGATTCTATCATATTTTCCATTTATAAACACATGTAGTCCGGTCAAATACTTCATTCAAGCCTCTCAAACTCTAGAGATATTCTATTAGGACCAAATTCTTGCCTTCTTCTTCAACCCTTTGATCCATGACTTCCAAGGAAATCGCTACAACGTCCATAATTGTTGATGATTTTTCTTTGCCACCCGAAGCAGTTCAAACTTTTAAGCAAGCATCAAGGATTTTTGTGAGATCGTTTCATAATCGGTCTCGTAATCGGTTTATTGAAGAATTTGGATTCAGAATCCTCTTAACTTTGAAGAACCTCCAACCAGATTGGAATCTTCTGCAGGGAGCTACTCGATTTTGGGACCCTTCTATTCATCTCTTTAATTTTTCCCTTAATGAGATGGTACCTACCGTAGAGGAATTCGCTATCATCTTGGATATGACTTTAACTGGTGAGATTGCGGTTCGTAGGTATGATAGGAATCATTCAGAAGCTTTGAACGAATTATTAGGATTTCCCCTTGATATCTGTTATGAGTTGGTTCACCGCAGGTGGGTAGATTGTTCTTCTTTTCCCGAAAGCTTTGGTGGAGATTCGGATGATGAGGCGTTCCATGTTCAAAAAATGGAACTTCTTGGCCATATCTCTTTTTGGAGATGTATTGTTCACATGTCGGGTGGATTGGTTGATTCCCAATTGGTGGAAATTGTTTTGCAAGCTAGGGGACGTTCTAGGAACATCCTTCCTTTAGTATTGGGTGAGACCCTTCATTGTCTTGATGAGATGCATAGGACCGGTGCCATGTCTCAAGGGAGTCTTCTTTTCCTGACTATTTGGCGTAGGGAACATCTCAAATTGGTAGCCCCTCCGTTGGAGTATTCCCCTTTTATGTATCACATGAGGAAGCTTTTGATCAAGGATCTTTCAGAGGATGAGTGGGCTCAATTGAATGCGAAGGCCACTACTACTGATATTATTTGGTGTCCACAGTTTTGGAGATTGAACAAGTATATCGCCAATACCAGGGGTTTTAACAGGGTTGTACTTCCGGGTTTGCGAGATTCCTCTTTCTATTTTCCCAAGCGGGTGCTCCGTCAATTCGGTCAACAACAGGATACTTATATTTTTGAAGGAGCCTCTCGTGAAGTGGCCTATATTGGCCCAGAGTTTGCAAGGGGGTTAGCTCAAGCTTGGGGTGAAGGGACTAATTGAGATCATTGGATGAACCTTCGAAGCTTTGATGCAAGTGTTTTCTTATCGGATAAGTACTTGGATTGGTTCTTCCATAGTGTTCACCCAAGTTTGGAGAAGATTGATGAGATACGGCATCCGTTGTTAGGAGATTCTTTTATTGAGAGCAGTGTTTGGAGAAGGAGCGAGGCTCAATCGGATCCTGCTAATGTATGAACTGACCCAACCTAAGATTTCCTTGATGGGGATTGGTATGAGAGACGAGGTAACGGTCTCCCCGAAAAGATGTAAGCTTTGGATAGGCCCAATGTCTTTAAGAGGCTTGCAAAATAAGTTTTCTCTTGCCTTGACGGATGTTCTTCCTTGAAGGGTCCAAATCGCAAAAGAGATCGAGATGATGGTAGTGATCATGTCTTCCGGCCTACAAAGTCAATGAAAGGCTAGATCCCTGAGAGTACCAAGAGATTGCTTTGATAGCTCAATAGTTTAGTTATTAGAATAACTTTTTTCAATATTCTTAGCTTAACCAATTTTTCATTGTCGTTAGAATTTTCCTCTTCTTATCAACAAATGCATTCAATTAATACAAGGACAAGATTTGATTTTATTATTTGATTAGACCGAACCCGAAGGCTACCTACGATCCTCTTTTACATCAATTAAATAAGAGGCTCAGGTCAACGTAGTTCATTTTTGAGAGAAATTGAACCAAAATTCAATTTTTTGATAGAGGGGTAGTCTCACGCGAGACAAGGCCTTTTATTTTATTTTTATTTTTTTATCCACACCCTGGTTTTTGCCTAGATCGCCTTTTTAGGTTTTCAATCTAGCGGGCTTCTTTTCTTGTTCAAGCTCTAATTTTTTCCTAGGCTGTCCCTTTTGGGATTTTCAACCTAGGGAGCGATTTTTTTTTCAAGGGGCCAAGTCACGCGAAATACTTCTTGAGCTTGTCCATGTTGACCGGTTTTGGTAGTTGATCTCCGTCTAAGTCTACCAGCTGAAGGGCTCCCCCAAAAGAATATCTTCTTGACGATGTAGGGTCCTATCCATCTTGGTCCCCACATGCCGAGAGGGTTAAAAGGTCAAGTCTTTTCCAGTGACTGCCATTTTCGTGATGATGGTTTCGATCGTTTTATTTGAGGCTTCAACTGCTCCATTTGTTTGAGGCCTGTAGGGAGAGGACTTGTGCCTTACGATTTTATATTCTGTCAAGAGACGGTCGGTTTCTCTCTCAAAGTGGGAGCCATTATCAGATATCATCTCTTTCGGTACCCCATATCGGCAAATGATGTTGTGTTTGACAAACTCTGCTACCTTTCGGGCATTCAAGACATTGTAGGAGGCAGCCTCGATCCATTTAGTGAAATAGTCGATGGCTAATAGAACGAAACTATGCCCGTTGGTTCCTGCGGGCATAACCTTTCCAATCACATCTTTGCCCCATGTAGAGAAGGGCCAAGGGGATGTCATATGATATAGTAAGGAAGGTGGTGCATGCTGAAGGTTAGTATGTATCTGGCATTTATGGCATTTCTTGACCATGTTGGTGCAGTCTACTTCCATGGTTAACCAAAAATTACCCTTATCTGATGATCTTCTAGGCGATCATATTTCCACTCATGTGGGTTCTGCACACTCCTTGATGAACATGATCCATTATCTCTTGGGCCTCTTCTTTGGTGGCGCAGAGGAGGTTCCTTTTGAAGTACTTTTTGAACTAGCGATCAGCAATAATGACATAATTAGCTGCTAATCTTTTAAGGGCAACCTGAGTTTTCTTATCGTCCTCAAGCGGGAAGGTTCCATCCAGGATGAAATGCCAAATGTCATAGTACCAAGGTGTCTTATCGGAATCATCGATGGTGGCGCATTTTTAAGACCAGTCATCCTTGCAGTCATGGAGGTCTATGATGGCGCAGTAGGCCGGAGTTGCTCGCCAAGTTACTTTGAAGGGTTTTACTACTTTTCCTACAGGAATTTTGACCAAGGAAGCAAGCGTAGCCAAAGCATCTGTAAATCGGTTTTTGTCTCTACGGAGGTAATGGAACGAGACATCATGGAATTGTTGCACCAAATCTTGGAGGTGTGCATTGTATCTTTGAAGGGTTAGATCTTGGATCCTCCACTTCTTCAGTGTCTGGTTGATGATCAACTGAGAATCTCCATATACCTCGAGTTCAGTTACATTGCGTTCTAGGGATGCTTCGAGTCCCGCTATACAAGCTTCGTATTCATTAATGTTATTAGTGGCGCCAAAGTCGAGGTGTATTGCTAGCGGAGTTTAGATGTCGTCAGGATCTACCAATAACATTCCGATACCATAACCTTTCTTATTGGCTGCGCCATCAAAATATAATTGCCATTTATTTTCGTCCTCTGTACTCATGATTTCTTCATCAGGGAATCGTGGGTCTTCCCCCTTCACTTCGTCGCAAGGAAATTCGGCTAACTGATCTACGAATATACTCCCCCTGATGGATTTCTGAGTGACGAAAGTGATATCAAATCCCGCGAGCATGAAATACCATTTGGCCAAGAGCGAAGATAGGCCAGATTTGTTGAGGATGTACTTCAGAGGATCCATTCGTGCGATGAGACGAACTGAAAATGCTTCCATATAGTGTTTTAACCTCTGTGTTACCTAGACGAGCGCAGAACAAGACCTATCGAGTGGAGAGTAGTTGACTTCACGGCCTTAGAATTGATGGCTGACAAAGTAAATTACATTCTCTGTGCGGGAAGCTGGCTGTTCTTGAGCAAGCATAGCCCCAATGCATTGTCAGTAACCATGAGGTAAAGTTTTAAGGGTTTCTCCTTGTGTGGTGGAACCAGGATGGGTGGGGAAGTTAAATTGTGCTTAACTTCCTCGAATGCTTCTTGACATTCTTCTGTCCATTCTTGTGGTGCATTTTTCTTAAGTAGCTTGATGATAGGATTGCACATTGTAGTCAGTTGATTGATCAATCGACTGATGTATTGGAGTCTGCCCATGAAACCTTTCACCGAACGTGGCATTGAAGCAGACCCAACCAAGATAAAGGCTATCATAGATATGCCACCGCCTTTGGAAAATGCTGGTCATTTGACCATTGAGAGGGATGACCATGCATCCCCTTCCAATGTCAATAAGGATAAGCAAACAAACTCTGTTTTTAACAGGATGGGGGCCCGTTCTCAGCCACAAAAAAGCCTCTCCCCTGTTCAAAGGGTTTTACATAGGCTAACGGATGAGACCAGAGCTGAAAAAGCCCAAGCTCTCCTAAACAATAGCCCAAAAACTCCCCAAGCTCATATAAAGGCCACCACCTTAAACACTCCCCTCTCCCCGGACCAGATCCTGAAGAGGCAAGAGATCCTGGCCGCCAAATCCAAACTGGTCGCTGAGGCCATGGCCATCAACGATGCTCAAATGGAGATATTTGAGATAGAGGCCAACGGCGGGCTACAGTTCCCACAAGGGTCCCAAAGGTTCTCCCAACGAGCCCCCGCTAACTCTCTTGCTAGTCAAGCTAGGGGGGCAAAACGGGTTGAACCAACCCTTGATCGCGGACAGATGGCTAGACGCAGTGTGGTACATGTGGATGATAGCGAGGAGGCTGGAGAAGAGGCACAATCAAATCGCCGTGCGAAGTCCCAAGCCAGACCCTTAGCTCCGACTAAGGAAAAGGCCGTGACTCCACGTGCTAAAAAGCAGAAGGTTGATAATCAGAGCCCTGAATTTGTCAAATTTATGCACAAGATGTGGGAAACCCACCAATAGGCAGCCCAGAGGTGTGGCCGCACCATGGATTCCTTCAGCGACAAGATCGCTTGGGCACCTATTCAAAGGGGCAAGCCCCCCTAGATGGATACATATGATGGCTCTAAGAATGCCAAGATCCATATGGGACGATTCGAGGGACAGATGGCCCTATTCTCGTCGAACGAATTAGTGATGTGTAAGGCCTTAGCTGTAACTTTCATGGGAAAGGCACTATCTTGGATGCTGGCTCTCAAGCCCCGGTCCATCCAATCTTTTAGTCCGTTTAGAAACCTCTTTCTAAATGCCTTTGCTGGGGCTGGTGAGCTCGCTCGACCAAAGACAGATCTTGTCTGCGTCAAGCAGGCCGCAAACAAGACCACAAAAAACTACATCTCTCGGTTCCGGAAAGTGAGCGAGGAGATTGTGGATTTAGAAGAGGGGGACATCAGACTCTGCTTTGAGGGTGGCCTCAGCTCCTCTTTCCTCAAAATGAATTTGGCCTCCAACCGGCCAAAAACCGTAGAGGAGATGTATGAAAGGGCCTCTGCCATTGCCTCCGCTGAAGAGCCCATTGAGCCCGCTCCCCGATCTTCAGGGAAAGAGAGAATCAGCCAAGTTCAGGAGACTACCCCAGAGCCTGCCTGCGTCAATAATCAAGGAAAAAACAGAGGCCGTGGATCGGACAAACTCCGAAAAGTTATGGATGAAACAGTTTATACCCCTCTCACCGAGCCACGGGCAGTAATCAAGAGAGCCTCAGAATTTCCCCCTCCTCCCCCAATGATCTAGAAGCAAAATGAAAGGAGTAGGGCCATATTCTGCGAATATCACAATGACCACGGTCATGGCACTGAAGACTGCTTCCAATTGAAGCGAATTATTCAGCAAAAGATCAATGACGGGGAGCTGACCAAATGGGTTAAAGGCCACAACAATGCCCCCAATAACAATAATCAGCAACGGGCACGAGGTACGCGTGGCCCCAAGAGGAACGAAAGAGATAACTACGATGACGATTTGGGGGATTACGAAATTAACTTCATTGGCGAAGAGCCCCCATCCAACAAATAGCTCTCCATTCAGATTCGAACATTGGAGAAGGTTTTCTTAATCCCCCCAATGGCTCCTGAGGAAGAGCAAGAAATAGGGTTCAAAAAGAGTGAACTTGCCTCCTCCCTATTTCACTCTACTCAGCCCCTAACTCTTCGAATGAAAATTAACCGAGCCAACATACACCGGGTTTTAATTGATACGGGTGCGTCCAGGGATATACTCTACTACCATACTTTGGTAGGTATGAGGATGATCGAGGCTAACCTGACTCCGTATGCGGGCATGCTAGAGGGGTTCACCAATCACGCAGTTGGAGTAAAGGGGACGATTGTGTTTGAAGTAACTATTGGGGAAAAACCCATGCAGAAGACGGCCAAAATTACTTTCATGGTGGTCGATCTTCTTTCCCAATACAATGCCATTCTCGGCATAACTGCTCAGGCTGAATTGGGAATAGTTGCTTCCATTCCCCACCAAAGGGTGAAATTTAACACCCCGGGCGGGGTTGCCACCATAAAGAACCAGCCCGGGAGATTCCTTCGAGCACTAGAGGAGAAGAGAAAAGCTATTAAAGGCAATACATCTTGCCCGCAGAAAGAGGGCGAGGACAAAGCGAGAAAAGGGAAAGCCCTTGAAATTGTTTCGGCTCCCATTTCTATTGGCATGCTTTCTTTCCATACCACTAAGGTAGAGCTCAAGACGAGCAGAAAATCAAAACAGCTTGCCCCTATTGAGGGAGGATACATTGGTAGGGGAACTGACGAAAAAATTGACCGCAAGGTCATATATTCCATGGCAGCGCTGACCGGAGCCCAGATCAACCCCCTAACTATTGTCATTGACTCCTTGCATAATCGTGAAATCAGTGACCTTTGACCTAATGACGAGCTCGAGGAGGTGGTCATCAATTTCCACTTGCCCGAGCAAACTGTTAAGGTCGGGCTGGAAATTCACCCCGAGGAGAGAAGGAACCTTATTGAGTTCCTTCGAGCAAATTGTGATTTGTTCGCATGGAGGGTGGAGGATATGCAGGGAATCAGCGAGGACGTGATCCTCCATAAAATCAATGATGACCCATCCTTCAAGAACATTAATCAAAAATCAAGGTACTTCTCCCCGGAGAAGGAGATCGCAATCAAGGAAGAGGTTGAGAAGTTGCTCAAAGCGGGGATAATAAAGGAGATCTCATACCCCAAACGGCTAGCAAATGTTGTCATGGTCAAAAAGGCCAATAACAAATGGAGGATGTGTGTTGATTTCACCGATCTCAACAAGGCATGCCCCAAGGATTGCTTCCCTCTTCCTCGCATAGACAGATTGGTGGATTTGATAGTCGGTCATAGAGTATTGAGCTTCATTGACGCATACTCCGGCTACCATCAGATCCAGATGGCTCCTGAAGATGTCCGCTCCGTAGCTTTCATCGCTGCGGGCAAGACTTGCTGTTACACTATGATGCCCTTCGGGCTAAAAAATGCAAGAGCCACCTATCAACGAATGGTCAATCTTGTCTTCAAGAACCAACTTGGCAGAAACCTTGAAGCCTACATCGATGACATGGTTATAAAGACAAATGAAAACTCCCACGAGCTCGACGTGGAGGAAAATTTCTCAAACTTGCGCCGCAATAACATGAAACTGAATCCCCTTAAGTTCGCTTTTGGGGTCAAGGCGGGCATGTTTCTGGGATTCATGGTCAACCAGCGGGGAATAGAAGCAAATCCTGAAAAAATTCAAGCGTTGTTGGACATGAAACCTCCTGCTTACGTGAAAGATGTACAGAAACTCAATGGCCACATCACCGCACTTGGCCACTTCATCTCGCGGTCATCAGAGAGATGCCTCCCCTTCTTCAAAACTTTGAAAGGGGGGAAAAGAGCTGATGAATTTGCATGGAGTCACGACTGCCATCAAGCTTTTGAAGAAGTCAAGACATACCTCGGGCAGCCCCCTCTACTCAGCAGCCCGGTGCCCGGGGAAGAGCATTTTCTGTTTCTAGCGATTCTTGATACGCAAAGAGTCTTTGTTCTTGTAAGGGAGGATAATAACTCCCCAAAACCAGTTTATTATGTATCTAAGGCACTGTCCACCGTAGAAAGGCATTATTTAAATATAGAGAAGTTAGCTTACGCCTTGCTTGTATCTGCTCGAAAATTAAGAGCCTACTTTTCTGCACACCCTATAAGTGTACTAACGGAGGCCCCGCTTAGAAAGGTTTTACACAAACCAGAGTCCTCGGGGCGAATGCTGTCTTGGTCTATCGAACTCACTGAGTTCCAGATCACCTACTCCCCGAGAAGGACAATCAAAGTGCAGGCCTTAGCTGATTTTGTGGCAGAATCGTCATTTAAACTAACGGACAGCGACCTAGGAAAAAGAAAGCGAGCAGAGTCAGAGGAGGCCCAAGATAGCTCGAGCACTAAAATTATACAGCCAAGAGAGCATCCAGAAGAAGTATGGACTTTATTCGTGGACGACTCTGCGAGCAAGTTAATTAGTGGAGCGGGCATACTCCTGATCGCCCCCTGCGGGGAGAAATTCAAAAGAGCCTTGAGATTCAAGTTCGAGGCATCAAACAATCAGGCTGAGTATGAAGCGATTATAGCGAGCATGGAATTGGCAAGAGACTTGGGAGTTCAGAATATTGAGATCAATAGTGACTCTCAGCTCATAGTAAATCAAATTAAGGGGGAGTATGACATGATCAACCCAGTACTAACTCAGTACTGCGGTCTGGCAAAAACCCTCATCAAAAATTTCACCTATTATGAGCTGAACCAAGTCATGAGAGAGGATAACACGGAAGCTAACCTCCTCTCCAGAATAATTGATCAATAAATCATAGACTTAGAGACAGATTGCCAGATAGAATTCACGGAGAGACCTGCTATAGATCGGATTCAGATAAACAATATTGAGGATCAAGTAAGGGACTGGGTAGATGAGATCAAGGATTACATCAAGAGGCAGACCCTCCCCAAAGATCCAGCAAGGGCTAGGGCCATTAGGAAGGTGTCCGCGAAATACCTCATCCTGGATGGAGTACTTTTTCGGCGATCATTCACCAAGCCTTTGCTAAGATGTGTCAAAACTCACATGGTCACCAACATACTCTATGAGGTTCATGAAGGAGTTTGTGGCGGACATCGCGGTGCTAGCACTCTCTCAGACAAGATCAAATTCCTGGGATTCTTTTGGCCTACAATGAGAAGAGATGCGCAGGAGTACGTAAGAAAATGTGATAAGTGCCACAGATTCGTGGACATCCCTAGACTACCATCAACAGAGCAAACTTTGGTTGTACCATCGTGGCCGTTTGATACGTGGGGGATCAATATGATTGGACCATTCCCAACTGCTCGAGGAAGCATCAAGTATGTCGTTGTGGCCGTGGATTATTTTACCAAGTGGACAGAAGCAAAGGGCTTAGCCACTATCTTCAAGGAAAATACCATCAATTTTGTCCACGATCACATCTATTGCCGATTTGGGGTTCCACGAGCAATCATTTCGGACAATGGCACTCAGTTCTCTGCAAAATTCACTGCTGAATGTGTGAGAATGAAAGTGCAACATCGTCAGTCCGCAGTTGCTTATCCCCAGGGAAATGGCCAAGCTGAGGCCGTAAACAAACTAGTCCTGACCGTCCTAAAGAAAAATTTGGAGGGACGAGGAGGACGATGGTTAGACGAGCTCCAGACCGCATTGTGGGTTGTCCGCACAACAATCAGAAATTCAACAGGAGAAAATCATTTCTCGCTCACGTATGTGTCAGAGGCAATGGCTCCAGTTGAGGTAGCCCTACCCTCGTACAGAGTCACGTACTTCGATGAGTCTCAAAATGAGGCAAACAGAAGGTGTGACCTGGACGATCTCGAAGGAAGGAGAATGCGGGCAAATGAAAAAATGGTGAACTACAAGCAAAAGGCGAAGAAGCACCACGATAAAAGAGTAACTAGGAGAAGTTTTTCTGTTGGAGATTGGGTACTCAGAAATGTGGAGGTCTAAGGGACCCAACCTGGTTTCAACAAACCATCCCCGAAATGGGAAGGACCATATGAGGTTACCCAAATAATCAAAGAGGGCACCTACGTATTGCGAACAAAAAAAGGAAAATAGCTCAAGCACGCTTGGAATAGCGATCACCTTAAAAGGTATTTCTTTTAAAATCTTTGTAATTTTTTAAGGAATTTTAATGTATCAAGTATGGAATCACCACCAAATTTTTGTGCAAAGCTGTTGTAGCACTATTCCCACTAAGCCTCAAAAGCTGAGGTGGATGCCCGCAAGCAGATGCCAGTAGATTCTAGGGCCAATATATGAGGCCCTACCTACTGATGCGCAAATATCCACTGCGATCCGCATGCCTATATGGGTACAAAGGCCATTACGCCCGTACTCGATCGCGTACACGACACACTGTCCTGCCCGCGTGATACCACCAAGAAAAAGTGGATATAGATGCAAGTGGGGACAAAGGCCAAAGCCCGGACCCACTAAATGTGCGAAGGCCTTTTTTAGGTCCGTTACTCGCATGCCTCTATGTGACAAAGGCCAACATATGAGCCCGCTTACATGATCGCCACAAGACCCTCATAAAAAACTCAAGAAGTTTTGAATAAAGGGTCAAACCGTGTGAACCACCAATCGTGGATACAGATGCCGGTAGGTTAAAGGGCCAATATGCTAAATATGCTCCTACCTACTGTTGCGTAGACTATCGCCTCACGGCCACAATCTACATGCCCTATAAAAGTAGCTTGCCTTGACTGCTTTTGACTTACACCACGACTCGCAAGGTTGGAACATAAGTGTAAATGGATGGGAGTGATCAAAAGAGTTTAGCAAAGCCAAACAGACAAACGGGGTTAAGGCCTCAAAGTTTGCCACAAGGCCAAACAAACGCGGTCACAGAGAAATAGGGCACACTCTCACAAAAAATCCAAGAGATTTTGAATAAAGAGTTAGGAAAACTCAAAAACGCGGGCAGAAGGCCTACTAAGCCTTTAACCGCGGAAGAGAGTATAAAATTTGATTGTTATAAGTCAAAAATGTTGGAAAAAGTAAAAGCAAGAATGCAAGTACCAAGGTACTCAAATATTGCCAACACTCAAAATAGCCTAAAAGGACAAGCAATTAAGAGAACGATCAAGAAAGAAATTAAGAAAAATACTTCTATTGATAGAGGAAAAATGATTACAAGGTCCTATCAATCTATTACAACAAAAGAAAATAAAAATCCTAGGCTAAAGGAGCTTGCTCCTTGGGATCTACAGAGGCTGCTTCCTTGGTCGCATCGGAGGCCGGGGTTGGAGAAGGAAGGATTGTCACGAGCAGATCAGTAATTGGATCGAAGAGGGTCTCAGTGGAGACTGGAGCTGGAGCTGCCCACGCAGAAAAAACATCACCTATTGCTGGCCCATTGGGGAAAACGCTAGCAATGGCATCCTCGTAGGACAGCTCCTCATCCCCAAATCTCAGGGTGTCTACTTCACCAATGAGAGCGGTGGCAGTGACTTCGGCCACAGGGGGCAAGGAGGTTGCTATTGATAGCTCCAAACCCTTAATATCATCCTCGGACAGAGGAACTAGTGCATGCCTGGGCAAGCACGCCGCGTTAGTAGCAACAAGTGAGCCAATCACGGTCAACTGCTGAGCGGAGAACTTGCCTGTGGCAGCAATCCGTGTCCGGCATTCGGCCTTATACTGAGCCAAATTCTTAGTGGTGAGGAAATTCTTAAAATCCTCGGAGTTCTTGTACTCCTCCACTGCCTCCTTTCGAGCAACGAGCAGACCAGACTCCCTCTCCAACTCAAACTGCTTATATGGGAGCAGCTGGTCAGAGAGCTCATCCACTTTAGCCTCCAAGGTTAACACGGACACCTTGGCAGCCTCCAACCTCTTGGATAGCTCAGCATTTCGCGGCTCCCACTCGGCCTTGTGCCCGCGGAGCTCATTCCGCTCTCCCTTGGCTTTTTCCAAGTCCTTCTCCACCACCGCCAACCGGTCAGAGAATTCCTTTAAGTCATTCTCCTCCTCGGAGAGGGTCTTCTCCTTATCATCCAGAGGGGAGTTCAAGGTCTGGACCTTCTCCTTCGCCTGGGCCAGCTCGCGGAGCTTGTCCGCTAAAATTTTTGTGTTGCCCTCAAGCTCAGCGGACAGGCTATCACAGCACTCCCGCAGCCACAAAACTTTATTGCCCGCCTGCGAGGAAGGAGATCAAAAGTTAGAAAAAAATTCAAAAATTCAAAATGTTGAAGAAAGAGGGCGGACAGGTCCAAACCTCAGTAAAGGCAAGGCCTATATCACCCATGAGGGTAGACGGATTCTCCTTCATTACTACATTCTTGTAGAAATCTGGTGAGTAGAGCCGGTTATGAGGCCGATACCCGCGGCAGAGTTGTTGGCATTCCTGGTGTAGATGTCCACCCCAATAATGGCGGGCACATCAGATAGCCTCTTCCTAATAGCCAGGGTCTCCTCGGGAGTATTGAGGGAGGCCACAGGGTAGGAGGCAGAACAGAGTGTCCTCCCTTCAAGGGGAGTGGTGGAGGAGATTGCCGCAGAAGTAGTGGTAGCCCGGAGGGGTGTCTCCCCAACTTTCTGGGACTTAGAGGTCTTCTCTTTGTGCCCCATATCCCCATCTCTATCAGTCCTCTTCCTGGACTCTTGGTTATGCCCGGAGGCAATGGTGAGGCCAGGAGAATGGGAGGAGCGGATGGCATGATCAGGGGGAGGACCCTTTGGGGGTGGAGGCAGATCCTTAGTGGGGACCACTTTGGGACCGGCCAGAGTGTTGCCATCCTTCGTGTTAGCCACAGGCAAATTGGCTTCCTTGCCCGGGGCCGCTCCCAAGGCTGCTTGCCTCTTCACAGCAGCCTCCTTTTGTGCCTTCATGTTTCGGGCCTTTAGATCTTTGGCGTTCAGGGGAGCCATCAGAAATTATACTCTTCGGGGTCAACTCTGAAAGAAAATAGAATTGGTTAAGGGCAGTTCGAAAAATTAAAAGCATGAAAAGTATACAGTTCTCAAAAGGAGTAGAGACCAATCAGTTCCGGCGGCTCGCATTCAGCGCCTAGCGCACAGGTGTTGCAGTCAGCCTCAAATTGATAAAATTCGTGAACCCTCCAGTCCGGGTCACGAGGCTGGGGCTCTATCTCTACTCTGGGGGCATATGGGGCGCCCTCCCTGCGAGGAGCCACCCCTGAGTAGAATAATAGGGGCTCAAACTCAACGATGGCACCCACGTCATATACGGGCTCCTCCCCATTGGTTATATATTTGGCCAGATGGGTTTCCAAGGCAATGCGCAGGTCCTCGAACAGGGATGGATCAGGATAGTTTTTGGCGGACACCTTCATCGGGACAGGACTGGAAGGTTTAGGGAAGGACCAACCAAACCTAGACTCTATGACCAAAATATCCCTCTGGTTCAATTGGTCAACTTTGTTCGAGGGAGGAGAGAAGGTTCGGGCATAATAGTTCTTAGCCTTCAGACTCAGGTTGCCATTGCTGATCTAGTTCTGATAATAGGCATAAAGCCCAAAAAGGGTGGGTTCGTAGCCCAGGACCCTGCAAACGGTTATAAAGGAGACCAATGCCCTAACGGCATTTGGAGTCAGGTGCATAGGAAGACAATTGTTGAAGCAAAGAAAGAAGTAAATGAAGGGATCGAGGGGAAGTCTGAGGCCATTCACAAACTGAGCCCCATAAAAAACGCAGGCCCTATTGTCCTCGCGGACATCTGCTACAGTTTCTGGCCGCAGCTTGTCCTTCCCCTTTATCTGAATGTGGCCAAGGGTGCGGACACGGAATTCCTTAGGGTCCACATTATAGAAATTATATATCTCCTCTTCCCAGTCAATGGTCTCCACCTCCTTGGCTTTTCTCTTACGGCCTCGGCCAGGATTGGCCTCAGCAGCAGGTCTCTTGCCTCTCCCTTGGGCAGGGACAACGACCTCTTCCTCGGATTCAGAATCCTCAAAGACATCAATAATTTTCGTAGCCTTCTGAGAGGTGCCCGCAGCCATCCGGTCACCTTGGTCGCGGTCATCATCCTCGATCTCCCAGCTCGTGGGGCCAAAGAGACCGGTGGATGAACTACGGGCAGGGGCCACCTCAGACTCACTCTCCCCGCCTCCGGTCACATCAAAATTCAGAGGGTCCAACTCCTCACTGCTACTCAGGACCACCGTGGGCACTTCGGGGGCCTTGGTCACAACATCGGGAAAAACAGTCCTCAGGGGGAGAACATCCAAGGGATTATTCAGATCCTTGGAGTCCTGTGCCCGCCCTTCATTAGTTTGGCTAGGATCCATCAGTTCACACTTCTCCCAATCAACTATTTCGTCGGGGACGCGAATCGCTCTCCTCACTAGTTCTACGGCGTTCAGAGCCGAATCTCTCTTGCGAGGAAACCTGCACAAAACCCCCATTACAAAATTTCTCAACCTACTCGTATTCCCCAACACCAATACATCACCGTTCACAATTAGTTTCTTCTTCTTGGCCTCCCACAACCGGGGTGGGACAAACGGCCCCCATTGGGATTTTTCACAAAAATATTGGAAGCACTCCATAGATAACCTAATCCACCCATGAGCTACCTTCCTATAAATCCCCCCTGTCCGTTTACAAACAGCAAAGGTATCCGGAGTGCTCCCATCTCCTAGTTCTAAGGGACGACGAGGCCCAAATTCACGGGTAGTCATTGAAACCCAAAAGAAATAAGAGGGAGATGAAGAAGAGCAAAATCAAAAAATTACTTACGAGGGAGAATTCAAAGTTAGATTCGAAGGAAGGAAACGCAAAGACACAACAGAAATTTCTCTCTCTAAAGTAGTTGAAGGTTTGAGGGTGGTAAAAGGGTTTGAGGAAGAAGGATTTGGTATTTATAAGGCCTACCAATACGGGTTAAACCCATTTGACCCGTATTAAATAGCCCACAAATCGTTCCACAAACCACGAACCGTCTCCAAACATTCGAAAATTCAAAAAATTTCCCGGTTAGCATTTATGGCGCCCCTTGGATGACTAACACGTATCCTCCATACGTGTCACGCGATGTCTTTTCATCTGCCGAGGAGCCCACTTGCCAACCGGGAGGCAGAGCATTCTAGGGGCCACGTGCCTTCCGAACGTACCTCCCGAACGTGCCTTTAAGCACAGGAGGCAAAGCAACAACCAACGAAAAATGCCAACACTGGTGCTCGCCAAAGGAGCGGTCTGAGTGAACCAGGCTTAGCTAGTAGCTCCTCGGTCAGACCATAAATAATCATTCACTTGGAGCTAGGGGCCACTGATGAGCCCGGACCAGTTGGACCGGGCCCACGCTCGGTCTAGTCCAAGGAACCAGTGACGTGGCATACCCTAGACCGTCGGAGTCAAGACCGCGCTCCTCTCCGCATCATCCTACTCCAGACCGGAGGGATCCTGACCGCTGGATTGGTGCCCGCAGTAGGTATGACCGCTCCATCCGTGCCCGCGTCAAATACCTTTGACCGCGCCCAAGATGTTGACCGCGGGCTCATACCTGCCTCCCAGTTATCTCACCTGCCTCCCGGTTAATGGCAAACCTTACTGAGCAAGTTAGCTTACTGGCTCTGACATGCAAGTGGCTGGCTCACTCCCATCGCATTCAATGCGTTTAAATGCGCCGCGCCAAATACACGGCTCCTGTCCACATCAGCGACATCCCTTCTGATAGAGGATCTTCCTTCCCTGACAGACCCAATTGGGTGCGGACACGTGTATGCGGTCAAATACCAAAGTGCCCTTTAGGGCTGACCTCATGGCTTACGTCAGTGAGCAGCTCCACATTCCCTATAAATAGAAGACCTTTGTCCCCTTGGACAAGGTAAGTTCCAAATATACATTGTAAGTCAAATTGCTGTCAAACCCTAAACACTCACACACTCAAGGTATTCAAAGACTTCTCTACTCAGTATTCTTACTCTCACATCCGAGGGCCTGAGTTGGATTAACATCCAACTTTGACCTTAACGGTGTTTCATTTGTGTTGTGTTATAGTACATCAAATCACCAAAAATATCCTGCCAGATATCCTTGAACCGCTCCTGACCCTAAAAAGCTTGGCGTCATCATCGGTAACTAGAGGAAATCTCTTGCAACAAACTTGTAGCGGTAGCTTATGAGCTAGATGCAACCACGTCCCATATTCAAAATTCAAAAGTTGTGGACAAAAGATATTTATAGAGTCCACAAAGCATTCAACATCTCGATAATGAATCTTGCAAAATGATACTGTAATTATTAACAATCATAAATGTAAAGGGGCTGACTATGCACATACAGTCGAGCGATTATCGTAAAGAAATTCGCCAACATAATGGTAATACTTAACCTGCGTAACAGAATAAAAAAGATTTACAAAAAGATTTACGATTCAAAATTCATCATCTTCAAAACATCATTCGGATCAAACCTTTGCTGAGACTGTCCCTGTAACCAAATCTTCATCTGATACCCTGATGAAGAAGAATGATTTGCGACGCCCAAATACTTATTCAAGTATAACTAGGACACTGTCCAACATGAGCATTCAAAAAATCTTCACACAAATAAAGTTTGTCATGACAAGTTGAAGTATTTGAGTTGCAAATAAGTGTACCAAGTATACCAAGCATTTCGAGAAGAAAAAAATTCAAAAATCATATAAAGGCATTCAACAAAATGAAAAGAAGACAATGACTCTAGATGAATGAGAGAAGGTAAAGGCTTTTTGAAGAACGAAGAAAAAAATTATAGTCCAATCTGTAGAATAATAGCATGCACTCAACCACTCAAAATAATATTAAATTTTCATTGATTAACTCGATTAAAATTTGTTGTTAACTTCAATTATTCTCATAAATTAAAAAAGTTATTGTTGGTGTGTAATTAAAAATATTGATAATAACTTTTTCCAAAATCTTAAAAAAAAATGTGTTTTTTCTTAAACTTAGAAAAAACATATTTTGTTTCCCCGCTAGTGCTAGTGTTAGTGTAATAAAGTGTCAGTGTTAGTGTAACAAAGTGTCATTGTAAAAAAGTGTTAGTGTTAGTGTAGCAAAGTGCCAGTGTAAAGAGTGTCAGTGCATGTATATTAAGCATCAGTGTAAAAAAGTGTCAGTGTTAGTGTAATAAAGTGCCAGTGTTAAGAATGTCAGTGCATGTATATAAAGTGTTAGTATAAAGAGTGCCATTGTAGGGTAGAAAAGTGTCAAAAGAGTGTCAGTGCATGTATTATTTGTAAGAGTTTGAATAAGTAACTTCTTCCATTGATTTTATAAGATGATTACAACCTATATTTATAGTATAAATTACAAGAAGGCAATGCCTTAACTCTAGCCTAAGAATACTCTAAATTCCTTAATTCTATCCTAAGAATAATCTAAAATAACAAACTAAATCTTTGACTTGTAGGCTAGGAATATTCTAGAATTAAACTATATACAAAAGGATGGAAATAAATACAATATTATTTATTCTTATCATGCCCCCGCAAGTTGGACGATCCTTGAATAAGTCCAATCTTAGAGACGAGAGAGAGGAAACGAGAACGATGAAATGGTTTGGTAAGAGCATCGGCAAGTTGATCGTTGCCGGAGATGTATTGCACGCGTAAAGTGCCAAGTTGTACCTGTTCACGAACAAAGTGGAAGGCAAGAGCCACTACCAGAAACAGGTGGTTTAGCGACGGAATTATCAGCGACGAATTCATTCCATCGCTAAATAGCGGCGGAATATAAGCTTTAGCGTCAGAATTATTTTGGCGTCAAATTTAGCGACGGAATTTAATTCCGCCGCTAAATTCCGCCGCTAAAACGAATATTCCTCGAATATTCGTTTAATTACCGCCACTATTTTTGCGGTTGATTTACCGACGGAATATTCCGCCGCTAAATCTTTATCAGCGACGGAATTATTCCGCCGGTGAAAATATATCATTTTTTTATTTTTTTATTTAACAGCGTCGGAAATATTCCAACGGTGAAATTAAAATATTTTTTTTTTGAAATATTACACCGACGGAATATTTCCGCCGCTGAATAATTAATTTTTTTTAATTTATCAGCGTCGGAAATATTTCGACGTTGAAATTAAATGTTTTTTTTAATTAAACACCGACGGAATATTTCCGCCGCTGATAATTTAATATTTTTTTATTTTTCAGCGACAGAAATATTTCTTTGCTGATAATAAGTATTTATGATATTTTTGAAAAAATAAATAAATAATAAATATTTATTAATTTTAATTTAATAAATATCATTATTTTTATTTAAATAAAATATGAAAGTTATTTTAAATTACTCTCAAAAAAATAAATATGAGTCAATAAATATTATTTTTGAAAAAATAAATAAATTCTAAACCCTAAACCATATACCCTATATATACACTATATACTATACACTAAACCCTATACCCTATACCCTATACACTATACACTATACCCTATACACTATACCCTATACCCTATACTCTATACCATATACAATATATCATATACACTATACCCTATACACTATACCCTATACCCTATACCCTATACACTATACCCTATACACTATACACTATACCCTATACACTATACACTATACCCTATACCCTATACACTATACCCAATACCCTATACACAATACACTATACACTATACACTATACCCTATACCCTATATCCTATACCCTATACCCTATACCCTATACCCTATACCCTATACACTATACCCTATACCCTATACACTATACCCTATACACTATACCCTATACCCTATACACTATACACTATACCCTATACCCTATACCCTATACCTTATACCTTATACCCTATACAATATACACTATACCCTATACCCTATACCCTATAAACTATACCCTATACCCTATACACTATACCCTATACACTATACACTATACACTATACCCTATACCCTATACACTATACCCTATACACTATACACTATACACTAATTAATCCTAAACCCTAACCCCTAAACCCTAAACCCTAAACCCTAAACCCTAAACCCTAACCCCTGCAATGTAAAGTGCTGGAGAAACTATCAATGACAAGGACCGGCGCCCATAATGCAAGGGCGAAAAGGTTGTACGGGAGAAGAAGGTCTTGGAAGTGGTTGTGGAGAAGGGTATGCAAAATGGACAGAAAATTACATTCCCGGGGAGAAGCCGATGAAGCTCCTAACACTCTTCTTGGAGACATAGTCTTTTTACTACAACGAAAGAGCACCCAAAGTTCAAGCGAAAGGGTGATGACATATTTGTTGAGCACGCGTTGACCCTTACTGAGGCATTATGTGGCTCCCAATTTATCTTGACTCATCTAGATAACGGGCAGCTCCTCATCAAATCCCAACCTGGAGAAGTTGTTAAGCCAGATCAATTCAAGGCAATAAATGACGAAGGGATGCCAATGTACCAAAGACCATTCATGAGGGGCAAATTATACATCCACTTCTCGGTCGACTTCCCAGATTCCTTGACTTTCGAACAATGCAAGGCCCTAGAGGGTGTGCTGCCTCCTAAGCCTTCATCGCAGATGACAGATATGGAGCATGATAAGTGCAAGGAGATAACCCTTCACGATGTCAACATTGAAGATGAGATGCGAAGAAAACAACAGGCGGCGTATGAAGCTTACGATGAAGATGATGACATGCACGGTGGTGGGGGCCAGAGAGTGCAGTGTGCTCAGCAGTAATGATGTGGGTCTTTGTTTTCTGGATATCATAGTTATGACTTATGAGACAATAATATCCAGAGTGTTGTCTAATAGTTGGTTAGTTCCTAGTTTTGGACTAATCTTGTTTTTGTTTTATTTTGGATAAAAAATTTAAAATTGTATGCAATTTACCAATTTGAGAATAGCTCCAAGAACCCTTGCAATTCTTATATATATGGTCATTGTTTATATTTAAAAAAAAAAACCCTAACCCCTAAACCCTAACCCCTAACCCCTAAACCCTAAACCCTAACCCCTAACCCCTAAACCCTAAACCCTAAACCCTAAACCCTAACCCCTAACCCCTAAACCCTAAACCCTAACCCCTAAACCCAATATTCGTCAATTTTGTGAATATTGGGGGTCGGATGCGGCGAAGGCTATATCCGATCAGGCCAAGGCCAATAGAGCAGGCTCCTCGGGGTCGGCGGCGATGCATACCATGGGGACGCTCACGGTCGCCGAGCATCACGACCGCATGGTATGTATGTTAGTTTAAATGTAGTAGTGTATGGATGCTTTTAAATAGGTTTATGTACGTATATTAGCTGGGAGCCATGTTGATGCTATGAAATCCATGGTTTTAGTGTAAATGTAGTGTATGCATGCTTTTAAATCAGTTTAAATGTTGCATTTATACAATTTCAAAGTAATAATCTCGCTTATTTTATTTATAGGAAAGGGAGCATGGCACGAATATCAGTTTTTTGGATGTTTACGCTAGCACCCATCTTCGGAATTCTACAGCGCCCGATCAACCTCCGCAATGGGTTAACGATCGCTCTGCTAATGCCTTTGTAAGTAAACTATCATTAAATGACTTGATTTTGAATATGTAAATTTATTTATGTACCTTACATTGTGTATATGATTATAATTGTTTGTTTTATTTTGACAGACTGCATATCAAGCCGCCGTTGTTCCCGAAGGAACGCCTCCCGGCAAGCCCGTCCCCTTCGTGCCTGATGTTTGGCACTCGGTCACCTCTGAGGGACATCAAAAGAGAGGAGCCCGAGTGTTAGGGATGGGGGATTACGGGCGGCAATGCCCGTCGACGTCGACCGGGCGTCGGCGAAATGTTGCCCTGCCCACGTTTGATCCGAGGGTTGACACTCTGGAGGCTGCGTTAGAGGTGGAGAGACACGAGCGGGCAAGGCTTGCGGAGGCTTTGGCGGTTCAGACGCAGATGCAGGAGGAGAGTGATCGGCGTCATGTAGAGACTCAAAGACAATTGGCGCTGTTGATGGCTCATATCGGCCAGGACTCCCAGGGTAATTTCCAGCCTCCCCCGAGTTGATTGCGGACTTTTTTAGGCATTTTTGTACTAATTTATAATTGTTTGTAAACATTTGAGACATTTGGTACCCGGGGGAGCCCCTCCCCCCTCTCCCCCCCTCTCCCCTTCCCGAATTGGTACGGTGATATTTAGTTTTTATTTGGTACGCTGATATTTGATTTTTAGTTTTTATAGTTTTAGTTTTATAAATTGAAATGTTATATAAGGTATAAAAAATTTTGGTTTATTGATATTTTAAATTATTTTTTTTTAATTTATTTCAGAATCAGCGACGGAAATTTCCGTCGCTGAAATTAATTTATTTCAATTAATTTTTTATACAGCGACGGAAATTTCCGCCGCTATATCAATTAATTTTAATTTAATTTTTGATTATAGCGGCGGAAATTCCTTCGCTGAAATAAAAATTAATTAAAATAAATTAATTTCAGCGACGGAAATTCCGCCGCTATCTCATTTAATTTTTATTTAATTTTTGATTTCAGCGGCGGAAATTTCCGTCGCTGTTATAAAAATTAAATTAAAATTAAATAATTTCAGCGACGGTAATTTCCGCCGCTGAAATTAATTTATTTTAATTTAATTTTTATTACAGCGACGAAAATTTCCGCCGCTGGAATTAATTTAATTAAATTAATTTTTATTACAGCGACGGAAATTTCCGCCGATGAAATGAAAATTTAATTAAATTAAAATTATTTAACGGCGGAAATTTCCTTCGCTGGAACCATTAATTCACCGGCGAAATTTAATTCCGTCGGTAAAATCAAAAAATACCGGCGAAAATTGACCCGTCGGAGCACTGCGACGGGCTGGTAGCGGCGGACCACCGACGGAATTTTTCCGCCGGTGATTATTTTTAGCGACGGAAATTTAATTTTAGCGACGGAAATTTTCGTCGCTAAATGACCTTTTTCTGGTAGTGCAAGATGCTTCATTCTGGAGTGAAAAACAGGATTTGCAGCATAGTGGGTGGCACCAAGGTTGTCAGAGTATATAACTGATGTAGTGGTTGGTGTGAGTACACCGGGTATAACACCAGTAATTTCTGTGAGAAGGTTACGAACCCAAAGAATTTCAGTCGTGGTATCAGCAATTGCTCGAAACTCAGCTTCAGTGGAGGAGCGGGAAAGTGCTCGTTGTTTTCTAGACGCCCAGGAAATCAGGTTGTGCCCAAGATAGACTAAATATCCGGAAGTTGAAACATAATTGTCTTTATCACTAGCTTAATCTGCGTCACAAAAGGCGTGAAGGGAACATGGGGTGTCACGGTATAGTTGCAACCCTAGATGAAGAGTGCCGTGAAGGTATCTAAGAAGACGTTTTAAGGCGGACCAATGAGTGTCACGTGGATTTTGTAAAAATTGTGTAAGTTTGTTGACCGGGAAAGAAATGTCCGGACGGGTGATTGAGAGATATTGGAGAGAACCGACTATGGTCCTATAATCAGATGGGTTTTAGATAGAAGAGCCGGAGGTGTTGGTGAGAGGTGGGTAAGGAACCATTGGGGTGGGTTAGAGTTTAGAATCAATCATATTATGGTGGGTGAGTAGATCATGGATGTATTTGGTTTGAGAGAGAATAAGGCCTTGAGCATTAGGGGTGACTTCAATGCCCAAGAAATAAGAAAGAGGTCCAATATCTTTTAGAGAGAAACGATTGGAAAGGTTAGTGATAAAAGATTGAAGAAGGGATTGTGATGGACTAGTGATGATAATGTCATCAACATAGACAAGGAGATAAAGGGTGTGGTGGTTTTGATTGTAGATAAATAGAGAGGGGTCAGCAATGGAAGCTTTAGAGCCGGAAGAAATAAGGTGGGATTTGAGCTCGGTGTACCAAGCACGAGGAGCTTGTTTGAGGCCGTAGATGGCCTTGGTTAATCGACACACATGAGTGGGGTTGACTTCATCGACAAAGCCGGGGGGTTAAGACATAAAAATTGTTTCATGAAGGGTGCCTTGAAGGAAGGCGTTGTTGATGTCTAACTGACGAAGAGACCAACCTTGGCTTAGGACAAGATAAAGAAGAAGGCGAACGGTCACGGGTTTTACAACGGGACTAAAGGTTTCAGAATAGTTCACACCGGGATGTTGGTGAAAGCCATTAGCTTCAAGGCGGGCTTTATATTTTTGGATATAGTTATCAGGTTTGTATTTGATATGATAGACCCATTTGCAACCAACAATGTTTTGGGCTTGGTGAGGAGGTACTAGGGTCCATGTGTTGTTTTTGGTGAGAGCTTGATATTCATCTAACATGGTTGTGCGCCAAAGGGTAGAGGAGAGAGCTTGTTTGGTTGTGGTTGGAAGGCTAGTAGGAGAAGGAAGAGTTGCTAGGCTGGCATATTTTGGGTTTGGTTTCACAACATTGTTTTGAGAGCGGGTGGTTATGGTTCAAATGGGGTTGGGCGGTTGGGGTAGTTGTTCTGGAGTAAGTGTGGGTGGGATTATATTAGGTAAGGCGGCAGTAGATGCTTTAGGCGGAGGATGTGAAGCTGGTGTAGGTGCAGATGTGAGTATATCGGGGTTAACATCAGCAGGTGGGGCAATGGATTGGTCGATAAAGTGTGGGCGAGTTAAGGGCTGTGTGTTTATAATAGATGTGGGTGGTGGTGGGTTTGAATCAGAAGTGTTAGTTATAGGTTGGTCAATTTGGTTGGTAGGTGTGATGGTTGGTGTAGGTGCAGATGTGAGTACTTCTGGGGTAACATCAGCAGGTTAAAGTATTGGAATGGTGATGGAACACCACTGGGAAGGAGTAATATTTGTAGTTTCTGGAGGGTTTTTAGAGAGGGATGGATAGGGAAATTCACTTTCAATAAACTTCACGTGTCTGCAAACATAAATACGGTTGGTGGAGGGTTCTAAACAGTAGTATGCACTTTGGGTATTGGAATATCCAATAAAGATACATGGGCTGGATTTCGGATCAAGTTTGTGTGTGGTGTAGGGTCTAAGCCACGGGTAGCAAAGACAGTCGAAGCTGCGAAGCTTGGTGTAATTTGGTGGTGTTTTAAAAAGACGAAGATAGGGAGAGTCATTATTAAGGGTGGAAGATGGCATAAGGTTGATAAGATACATGGCTGTAAGAAAAGCTTATGTCCAGAATTTTAGTGGGAGATTGGCGTGAGAGAGGAGAGCCAATCCGGTTTCAACAATGTGTCGATGGCGACGTTTGGCATAACCGTTGTGTTCAGGGGTATGAGGTGGGGAGGTGAGATGAGTGATGCCATCTTGATAAAGAGATGGAGTGAGTTTTAGGTATTCTCCTCCATTATCGGAGAAGACTTGAATTATGAGACGTTGAAAATATTTTTCGACTAGAGTTTTGAAGCGGTTAAAGGAGGAAAAAGTGTCTGATTTATGTTTGAGAGGGTAAAGTCAAGTGTATTTGGTGTAATGATCTACAAATATAGCGTAGTATTTGTAGTTGTCACAGGATAAAATTGGGGAGGTCCAAACATCGGAAAAATATACTTCAATTTTTGTTAAATTTAATCAAAATTAAATGAAATTGACCATAAATACCAAAATATAACAATACTCCCTCCGTCCCAATAAAAGCTTCACCAATTACCCAAAAGGGCGTCCCGTTAGAAGCTTCATCTTTCCTTTTTTTTGCAAAGAATCTTTACTATTCAACCCACTCATTATCTCTCCTATTTTACTATTACATTCACAACATTTTTTAAATTTACTATTTCCTTCATTCATTCTCTCTCCTATTTTACTATTACACTCACAACATTTTTGAAATCCTTAATTTGCGTGCCGGGAAAAATGGTGAAGCAATTAACGGAACGGAGGGAGTATTTGTTTGGACAGCGATAGAACCTTCTTTTAGACGGCTAGAAAATTAGTCAGACAAAAATATGGTTGACAACAAACACAATTACCATTAATTCATGCAAATACAAACAAAATCATCCATGCAACCTCTCAAATAAAACCAACCTTCTCCGAATACTCATCAATTCTTATACCAAGTTCATTTCTCTCCTTATCACGCATAAACAACACACACATTAGCTTGATCACTTCTTATATGATCAGTCCAACTCACAAACCCAAACACACAGTAGCTTGAAAACTTGAGCCATGGAACCTCCGAAAGACCATGTGATAATGTTACCATTCATGGCACAAGGCCACTTGATACCGTTCCTATCATTAGCCAAACAACTCCAACAACGTACCAACTTCACCATCACCATTGTCAACACACAACTCAACATCACCTACCTCCGCAACACCATCTCCACCCACCCACTGTCAGCACCACCAATCAACTTAGTCTCCCTCCCGTTCGACTCCACCAAAAACGGCTTGCCACCCGGATCCGAGAACACAGAAGGTTTATCCATTACCCAACTCATAAAATTCCTGCATGCATCCACCTCCCTCGAATCACCCTTCCGTCGCTTTATTGCTGATATGGTGGCAGCCAATGGCGGCCGCCCACCCGTCTGTTTAATTTCCGACGTTTTCATGGGCTGGGCCAATGATGTGGCGAAATCGTTCAATACTGTCAACATTGCTTTCACCACCACTGGAGCGTACGGCACCGCCGCCTTTCTCTCAATTTGGAAAAATCTCCCTCACCGCATCAGTACGGGCGGTCTTCTCGACAATTTTACCCCTCCAGGTTTCCCATTATCTTGTCGTTTCGAGATCAGTCATCTCCACCAGTTTTTACGTGCCGCCGACGGAACGGACGAGTGGTCAACTTTCTTTCAGCGCCAAATCACTCTTTCCTTGCAGTCATTTGGAATGTTATGCAATACCGTTAAAGAAATTGAGCCATTGGGTTTTCAAGCCTTGAAGAACTGTACTAACATCCCCATTTGGTGCATTGGCCCTCTCCTTCCATCTTCAATAACATCTGGGTCAACAAGAACTAATTCGCTTCCAATTGAGCAACGAACGGGTCGAGTACCCGGAATGGCACCACAAAAGTGCATTGAATGGTTGGACAAACACCCTCAAGGGACAGTACTTCTCATTTCATTCGGATCACAAAACTCAATTAGCCAAACCCAAATGATGGCACTGGCCCATGGCCTTGAAGATAGTAAGAAACCGTTCATTTGGGCAATCCGGCCACCATTAGGGTTTGACCCAAAAAGTGAGTTCAGACCCGAATGGTTACCGCCGGGTTTTGAAGAGAGGTCAAAAGGGTTGTTAATTCACAAATGGGCACCTCAATTGGAAATACTCTGTCACCAATCAATCGGGGCATTTTTGAGTCATTGTGGGTGGAACTCGGTGCTGGAGAGTTTGAGCCAAGGTGTGCCTGTAATAGGGTGGCCGTTGGCGGCCGAGCAAGCTTATAACTCGAAGATGATGGTCGAAGAGATGGGTGTTTGTGTTGAATTGGCTAGAGGATTACATAGTCAATTTGGGAGGGATGAGGTTAGGAGGGTGGTTGCTTTCGTGATGGACAAGAGTGTAAATGGGAAAGGGGAGGAAATGAGGAGAAAGGGGGCGGAAATTGGGAAGTTGATATGGGCAGCTGTGAAGGATGAAAATGGTATTAAGGGATCCTTTTCGCAAGCCATGGATGATTTTATATCCACAGTGCTCTCCAATACAAGTAATAGCTAATTAAGGTTATGATCCCGCAGGAATGTGTCTTGGGCTCAGTTGTCGTGTTCAGCAAGAGATTGAGCTGGATCTGCACAACACCAGGAAACAACCGTGAAACTGCGCCGGGGGTCTTCCGGCAAGCCCCTCCGACGTGAGAATCAGTTGATGGACTGGAAAGGTGGTGATAATAATATGGAAAGTGGGTGTATACGTAAAATATGCAGAAAAGCATTACCTTTGTCAATGTTTTGTTCCCATATTTATAGTGGTTGTAATGATATTAGGGTCTCCATCTGAGCCGTTGGATCGAAAGGATGCCAACCGTTGGATCAGCTCTGTCTTCTAGGCGTACACGTGTCACGCTGGGGTTGGTCCGCCCAAACAAGGACACTGCAGCGCCTGACATTGATAAGCAGATTGCCTTATAAGGGAAAGTCAACCTGCACGCCTTTTGACATTATTGCTGGTTATATGATTGCACGTGTAACAAGGCACTGTGGTAGCTCTGACATTATCCCAAATTAGCTAATTAATTAAGCTTGTTGAGGAAGCTAATGGAAGGGACGACCTGGAGCTGTACGTTCAATTGAGTCGTCTCCTCGAGAGATGACTCGATGAGCGAGCAGCAACGAGAGTTGGTCGTTCAATGACGACGCTTACTCTTGGGAGAGATCAGTTTGGCGCGGCGGGAGAGGCTCGTCGTTATGTGGGCCACAGCTCATTATCGACGACCTCTTTCTGACGTATCGAAGGGCCAAGATCCAAATCTATTACTCAAGGGTGTATTGGCTCGTCGCTCGGATGGGCTTGGTCGCTCAGTGGCGACGACCGCCATCCGTTGTTGGACGGGCCATAACCCAGGCCTTGATCGGATCCTTCGTAGTTGGTCCTTTGGTGGGCCTGTTGGGCCCCTAGCTCGTAGCGAGGTATTGGGCTCGGCCCATCACAGAATATTCCGTACAGTGGCCCCCAACTCATGGGTCGTCTTGACGGGCCAGGAGTTGTCGTTTTCCCTCCAAGGTAATCCGTACGACCGTCAATTTGAATTTTAAATTATGGTGACGTCAGTATTGATGACGTGGGCGGCTGGGATCCCTCCATTAATTGACACGTGTCCCGTGATGGGACATTCTCCTCGGATGTTGCAGTGGGTATTTAATGCCCATCATTTCGCCGTTTGGATTTCCCAGGTTCAACCTTTCATCTTCCCCACATATAAAAGCTTACTCCCTTCTCCATTTCAAACTTTCCGAAATCCTGAGCACTGAGAGCAGAGTAGCAAAGGCGATTTCCGGCAAACAGCTAGAAAAACTCCGGCCACCGTACGAACGATTTTCGGCAACACTGAGGGTTCTGGCTTCACCACCGTTAAGCCATCCGGTAGCGTGGATAAGGAATTTCTTCGACTTTCCGCCGGTAAACTCATCGGAAAACCCATCTTCAGTCCCAGAAACAGGTAATTTCCTTTGATTGTTCATCATTTGCTGGGTTTTTCTTTGGGGTTTAAGAATTCTTTAAATGGGTCCTAGAATCATAAGTTTTGAGAGAGGAGTTAAATTCGGTTTTGGGTTAAATCAAAGGGTTTATAAATGTGCTAGGGGGATTTGGAGAGAAATTCCTTTGGCTGAATGTTCTTCAATTTTGTTGAAATTTGGGTTTTAGAATGAACCTTTAGAGTTCCCAGTAGGTGAGGTTCTTGGGGAGTTTGAGGAGGATGACCCAAGGGTAACGTCTTTCAGGTCAATGAACAATCTCCCACATCACATCTAAACCTATTATTCACTGTCCCGTCGTGATTCAGTTAGGGATTTGTCTTAGGGGAATCTAGGTCACCCTTGGATAGGTCGTTGCCTATGGATGTTAGGACTGATTCCCCTCTCTTTTTCCTTGTTTTGTAGTTATGGATCACTACGGCCGTCCCAATCAACCGGCCCAAGAAATAAACAAATCCAGTACAAGTGCAGGGGGCACTAGGATCGTCGACGCCTTTCACACCGGTGTACGAGCTGGATGGAACGAGAGAGGTTTTGGAGGTGGGGCACAAGGTGATTGGGCCATCACCAAGGTTAGCACAAGGAAGGGTGATACTGGTAAGTTGATGATTGACTCTCTATGAGACTCCTTCAGGGTTTCAGCTGCATCGTACAAACTGGAGTATCTCAGCCAAAGGGAGTATGAGCCTCGTAGGCAGTCCCTCCTGACCAGCAAAGTGAAGGTTGCCTTTTTCTACAAACAGTTTGAGCTCGGGCTAAGGTTGCCCCTAGATCCGTTCATCAACGAGTTCCTTGAAGATTCAGGTTGTGTGCCGATGGAATTGAGTGGCAACGCAGTTAGGATTTTGTCCAGTTTCATAGTGGTCTGTAGATTCCTTGGCTACGAGCCATGTAATAAGATGTTTCGTCAATATTACCAGACGAAACGATCAATCAAGAACGGAAAGTCCATAGTGAGTGTGTCGTCGATTAGGAATGTTCAAGGTCTGTTTTTAGATACCCAAAACAAAGTGTATGGTTGGGATAATCACATGATTTTGGTGGAGAGCAAGGTAGGATGGCAATTTCCTTTTCCAGAAAGTCAAGACATGGTTGCGGACAAGTATGTATGGGCGGCGCCTTGGGCCGACGAGTTGAAGGAAAAGCTTGATAATTTACTGAAGCTCGGTTGGGTGTCATGGTCGGATATTGAGGCATCTCATTGGAGATATATCAGGGTCGGCATTATGTCTAGGCCTTTGAGAGGCCCCGATCCCTTGGTAAAGATTGAACTAGATGCTTGCTACCCTGTCTGGGTCGTTCATGACGACTTGACTTGGGAAGATAACTGCATAAATTGTGCCGGTGCCCGCCTTGACCATCCTGAAGATCGTTGCGAAAATCTCGAGATGGATGGGAATTGGGCTCTTAATACTTGTCCATTTACTTTGATAATTTGTCTCTTTGTCTCGTCGTGAATGACTTAACCTTTTTCCATTTTTCTTGGCTGTTCTTTCTGAGAAGGATATCAATCATATTGAGCGGGACATCATGAGCAGAGCGATCAGACCCAAAGAGAGAACCAAGGCCAAGAAAGACCGAGCGTCGTCCAATGCCATCTATAGTCGTCAGGAAAACATGGCCAAGCCAGAGACTTACCATGCTCGCTTCGGGCTAATCCAAACTGAGGTGATTCAGTCTTCCGTGTTTCATACGCATCTCGTCGTTTCATACTTGTAGTATTAACTGACTTTGCTATTGCAGATGATGTCGATGATGGATGCCATGACGGCAGATTTTAAGGCATGCCTAGAAACCGAGCAGAAGGAGAATGACCAGCTGATTCAGTCCGTTGCAGCCAAGGAGGAGGCAGAGAAGAAGATGAAGGAGGCGGAAGATAATTTCGTCCAATTGACCGCGGCCTACGAGTCATTGATGGCCCAGAAAAATGAAATTTTGAAGGAGGCAGAAGTCTTGAAGGCTGATAAGGCCAAATTGATGAAGGAAGTAGGGATCCTGACGACGAGCTTCAAAGTCGCCGAGAATAAAGTTGACAAAATGAAAGATGACTACGAGGCTGCCCAGACTCAGATCGAGGAGATGAGGGCGGACCATCAGATTGCTTTAGCCGACGCAAAATTGGATGCCGTCGAACAGTTCAAAAGAGGTGAAGAGTTCCTGCAGGTCGTCACTAAGAAGGCCAGTGGCTTTTTTCAGGATGGGGCTAAGCACTTGGCAAGGCGGATACTTGCAGATTCAGAGACTAAAGACTTAATCAAGAGGCTCGTCTAATCCATCCCTTCGTTCCCTTCAACGACAACGACTTGGATATTATCAGAGAAGATGACGGGAAGGCTGGAAAAGACGAGTGGCCAGTCCCTGCTGTTGATCCAAAGAACTTTGATGCCTATTACGCCTATTTTCCTCGACGACGGCCCCGATCCTGACGCAGCTCCACCCAGTACCAGTGACCCTCAGCGATTTTATTCTTCTGAAATGCCTTGTGATGTCTAAAACAATGTTTCGCCCATTTTGGTGGTTTCAAACAATGTCTCAACACAATTTTTAATTTTTGTTATGTAAATTGACCTGTTTCCTCGTAGTCTACAGGGGGTCGTACAATGTTTTCTTGATTTATTGATGTTTTAAGTTATCCAATGCCTTTTGTTTTCTGTTTGTTAATCTGTGTTAACGTAGATTGCATGTGACAACTTGTTGAATGAGTAAGCTTGAGGACAAGTGTGAATGGTCGTCGAAAGTGATGACCAGAACTGGGTCGTCTTAAAGTGACTGGCCCTTCACCCTTGTGTTTTCTCAACTTCTCTATAGCTCGTAGGAATAGTACGAAGGTCCGTAGGTCTTTGTTTGTAGACAAGATTATATGTACGAGTCGTCTTATTCCGTCATAGCATTCGACGAAGTCAGGCTTCGCTTAACCTTTATACTTGGGTAAAGTAGATGTTAGTCAGAGTCTTTGCTCCGACTGATCTTTATACTTGATCAAAGTGATTGTAAGGGTCGAAGTCAAGCTTTACCCGCTCTAAACTTTTTGTAATAGACGAAGTTCAGCGAAATGACGAGTTTCCATTTATAATTTCCGATCAACAATCGTACATTGACAACTCGATTACTTTCTAAGATTCCTGGGATTTATAGATTATCCCTTACAAACTTCCAAAATCTTCGAAAAATGACAATGAAAAAGTTACATAAGAACCACAAGTATGATGCCCTGAGGGCGCTGAGTGTTGACGACGATCTCAGAAGTAATACTTCGTGAGATGATTAGCGTGCCAAGGATGCTTTAGATGCTCACCGTTTGGCTTAGCTAGACGGTAGGTTCCTTCTCTGACCACACTAGTGACGATGTATGGTCCTTCCCAATTGGGGGAGAGTTTGTTTTGACGGGCCTTGAGTCCCGTCGCTTCAATCTTTCTGAGAACTTGATCACCGATTTTGAAAATTCTCTTCCTTACTTTCTTGTCGTGGTAGGCCTTGGTTTTCTTCTTGTAGTTTTCCATTCTTAGCTGGGCGTCCAATCTTCGTTCGTCTACAAGGTCAAGATCGACCTGTCGGTTATGGATATTCTTTTCCACGTCATAGAGAGCAACTCGGTTCGTAGGAAGCTGAAGCTCGGCGGGAGCCATGGCCTCAGAGCCATAAGCCAAAGCAAATGGAGTTTCCCCCGTAGGCCCCCGGGTGGTTGTGCGGACTGCCCAGAGAGCCGAAGGGAGTTCGTCCAACCATCTCGTACTTCGTCCTTCGAGATTTTTGCACAGGGCTGACAAGACGAGCTTGTTTGCCGCTTCAGCTTGCCCATTGCCTTGGGGATAGGCAACAGACGACTTAGAATGTTTGACGCCCATTCTGTTCAATTCTTGCTCAAACTTCCTCGAAAACTGCAGGCCGTTGTCCGAAACAATTACCCTTGGGATTCCAAAGCGACACCATATTGAGTCATGGATGAAGCTTAGGGCATTGTTCTCAGTGATTTTGTTTAAGGCCTTGGCCTCCACCCATTTTGAAAAATAGTCAACTGCCACAATCACATATTTGACTCCTCCCTTGGCCTGTGGAAAAGGCCTAATTAGGTCAACACCCCACATGTCGAACGGCCAAGCTGCCATGACAGGGGTTTGTTCTGTCGTCGGGAGTTTGGGGAGGTCGGCAAATCGTTGACACGTATCACACTTCTTCACAAAATGTTTTGCATCTTCTCGGAGGTAGGGCCAGTAGTACCCTATGGTAATTAACTTATCAGCCAATGTACGGGCCCCGGGATGGCCCCCGCACTCTCCTTGATGTACTTCAAAAAAGTTCAACCACTTTATCTGGGTGAACGCACTTCAACAATGGCCGGGTGATGGATCGTCTGTAGAGCTCTCCTTCCACGACCGTGAATCTTGGGGCTTTTCTCTTGATTTTCCGTGCCAAAACCTCATCCGTTGGTAACTCATCCTTTTCAATGAAAGCTTTCACCTCGTCGATCCAACACCTTGGACCGTCACTATTGCACATGACCTTCACTCGTTCAAAGGCTAGTTGTTCCAAGTAGGCTAGGTGATTGCCATGTTCTTCCTCTGGGAGTTGATCTGTTGCAAGCTTCGATAGTAGGTCGGCGTGTTCATTGTCCTCTCTAGCTATTCTTTCGATGGCCCAAAACTCCAGCCCCTGAATTAACTTGCCGACCAAAGCATGATATTTCTGGAGGGTTAAGTCGACGACCTGATAGTCGCCGCGGACTTGATTCACGATTAACTGAGAATCACAAAAAGCCGCAATCTTAGTGGCTTCAAAACACTTTGCATACTCGATTGCTGCTACGAGCGCTTCATATTCTGCTTGGTTGTTCGACGCTTGGAATTTGAATCTCAATACTTCTTCAAAAACTGTGTTGCTTTCTGGTTCGATCAGCACGATTCCTGCTCCACTGAGGTCCTTTGTTGACGACCCATCTGAATAGACTTTCCAACATCCCATAGGCAAGACTAACTCCACTGGCTGGTCGCTGACCTCTTTGCCCTTGCTCACTTTCTGCGGTGGCCTTTGATCGTCGTCAATAGTGAACGACGTTTCAACTAGGAAGTCCACCAAGGCCTGTGCTTGTAAAGTCTTTCTTGCCGTATAACGGATGTCAAATTCCGTCAGCTCAATGCTCCAATTCAGTAGACGGCCGGAACTTTCAGGGCGGTGTAGAATTTTCCGTAGTGGGGCATTGCTGTAAACAATGATGGGGTGAGCAGAAAAGTAAGCTCATAGCTTTCGTGCTGTGATGACGAGAGCATAAGCAATCTTCTCCGCATTGAAGTAGCGGGTTTCTACATCCGACAAAGCTTTGCTAACGTAGTAAACTGGCCTCTGTGTTTCCTCCTCCTCCCTAACCAATACGGCGGCGACGGCTTTGTCACTCGCCGAAAGATAAACATAAAGATTTTCCCCTGCAACGGGGCTTTAGAGGAGTGGTGGGGAGCCAAGATACTCTTTTAGCTGCCTGAATGATTGGGAACACTCTTCCGTCCATTTGAAGTCTTTAGCACCTCGGAGAGCTTTGAAAAATGGGAGTGATCTTTCGGCGGATTTGGAAATAAAATGACCCAAGGCCGCTATTCGTCCATCTGACACCATTTTTCCAAAAATTTTCCAGCTGCAACTCCGAAAACGCACTTGGCTGGATTGAGGACCATGTCGTTCGCTCGAAGATTGGTGAAAGTCTGCTGTAGGTCGTCGACATGTTTTCTTTTCTTGGACTTGACAACCATGTCGTCGATATATGCTTCCAGGTTGTCTCCGAGCTGGTCTTTGAACACTTTGTTGATCATTCTTTGGTATGTGGCCTCGACGTTTTTGAGCCCAAAGGGCATCTTCGTATAACAGTAAGTTCCCCCTGCGGCCTGAAAGGCCGTCTTCGGTATATCCTCCTCGGCCATCTTGATTTGATGATAGCCAGAGTACGCATCGAGAAAGCTCAAAGTCATATGACCGGCCACAGAGTCGACGAGCTTGTCGATTCTAGGCAAGGGGTAACTATCTTTGGGGCACGCCAAGTTTAGGTCGGTGAAATCTACGCAGAGCCTCCATTTTCCATTGGGTTTTTTGACAAGAACCACATTTGCCAGCCACGTTGTGAACCCAGCGTCCACAATAATCCCAGCACTTAGCAACTTTTCAAACTCCTGCATGATGGCGATCTCTTTTTCAATCGAAAAAATTCTGCATCTTTGCTCCTTGAACTTCATCGTGGGGTTCACTCCTAGCCTATGGACAGCTACCTCTTCTTTGATACCCTTCATATCCTCAACCCTCCAGGCAAAAACATTGAGGTTTTGTTTGAGTAGGGAGATTATCTCTTCCCTCTCCTCAGTGGATAACTGAGACCCCAGTTTGATTTTCTGCTCTGGGTAGTTTGGATTGATGGTCAGCTCCTTCAGCTCGTCGGCCGGCTTCATCTCAGGAGCGTCATCTCTGAAGTCCATGGATTCGATAACAATTTATTTAATTTTCCTTCTTGCCTCAGGGGTCAGGTCTGGAACCTCATCCTCAATAAGCTTGTCTAGCTCGGCCCCCAATTCATGGGCGACCAAAAGTTGTGGTTCTGCAGCTTGGCCGTCCATGAATGTTTCGACAAAGATTTCTGGGTCGTCGACACACTTGATGGTCGAGACGGTGGCATATGATGTCGTCGTTTGCTTAACAGATTTGGAAAGCTTCACAATATGATCTGGGTCGTCTATTTCAATGGTCCACTTTGCCTTCAGTACATGCTCTAGGAACTCTGGGGCCGTCCCCAACACACATCCAACTCCATCATGTGTAGGAAATTTGACTCGTTGATGAGGGACCGAGGCGACGATCCCCAAAGCGGCTTGGCCAGGTTGGCCAAGGATTGCGTGGTAGTCGCTGACGACGTCAATCATAATAAAAGTCACAGTTTTGATGGTTCTTAATGGATGTTCTCCAATGTCGACTGAAGGTCAATTTGGCCCTTTGTGTCTACTCGGTGGTTGGTGAATCCCTCTAGAAGACCTAAGTAAGGACTTAGGCGGCTATCGGGTAGACCCATCCGTTGGTAGACGTTGTAAAACAAAATGTCTTTGGCCATCCCAGTATCGATTAGAATTCGTCTGGACTCACAGTTGTCGATGTAGCTGGGGATGACCAGCGTCTGTTGACGTGCCAATGGATTGGCCGGTAGCTCGTAGGGAAAAAAGATTATCACGTCGTTTGGAATCTCCGACTTCTGGGGAACATGAGGGGCTTTCTTGAGGTGGTAGATGGCGCTCTTTATTTTATTTTTGCTCGTTTCTTCAGAAATTACCAAGACCATTCTTGGCTGCCTCTCCGGAGGGCCGTCGTTAGCAACTCGAGTGTTGGCTGCTTGACGATCTTTCCTCACATATTCCTGGAGACGACCATCATCAATCCATCTCTGAATGATTTTCTTCAAACTGAAACATTCTTCAGTATCATGTCCTTTATCCCTGTGGTACTCACAATACTTGTTCATATTTTTCTTCCCCTTTCCATTGGGGTTCATCTTCGGCGCCGGGCCAAAATCAACATTGCTCAGAATTTCAGTTCGTGACACGGTTAGAGGAGTATACGACTCTGGGACCTTTTCAGCCTTCACCTGCTTTTTCTTTCCTTTTTCTCCAGCCTTGTCCTTTTTAGGTTTTGCCGTTTCAACCTCGTCAACAGCCTTTCCCTCTCTTTGTAACTTTCTCTCCTCAGCCTCGGCGACAACGTATGCTTTGGCGTAGAGGTCTTTTTGGGACTTGGCCGGGTGGACTTGCAACTTATAGTCCAGAGTGGAGGAAACAACACCGTGTCTGAAACAATTGATAATTTCCTTATCAGTCAGGTCTTCATCAATTTAGTCCACTAACTTCTTAAATCTTTTGAAATAGCTCATAGAGCTTTCGCTGGCTCCTTGTGAAATGTTACTGAGATCGTTGACAGTCTTACGACGATCTCCCGCCGTTGCAAACCTTCCCAAAAACTTTTTTCTCATTTTCTTCCACGACTCAATGCTCCCCTTAGGTAGGCTCCTAAACCACCGTAAAGCAGCGTCAGTCAGCGTGCTTGTGAGGGCTTTACATATGACGTCGTCGTGGCCTGAGGCTCTTGCCACTACATACATCTGGGCTTCGAGATGTTGTATATGATCAATGGCACTCATAGAGCCGTTATATTGTTTCAAGTCAGGAAGTTTAAAGCCTGGCTCAGGAGGTCCCGTCTCTAGCATCTATGGTGCCAAGGGATTCATGGTACCACAATCATCTTCTGAGTCGTCGCTATCGACCTTGTTTCTTTTGTTCGTCAATTCTTCTACCTGACGCTTTAGTCCTAAGAACTCCCTTATATCAACTTCTCCTGTTGGGCCGGCTGGGGGGATCCTATCTCGACGAGGCCCCCAGGAAACGGTGTTAGACCGTTGCCTCTCGGTGGAAGCGGGTCGTCGGGAGATGGATCTCTCCCTATAGCTAAGTGGTGGAGATGGCCTGTAAGATCTGGATATCTCTCATTCATGAAGAGGGGGAGTACGGGTCCTTCCCCTATAGCTTGGTACTCTTTCATTTCTCAACGAGGGTGTCCCTAGACGACCTTGTATAACTTGGTTCTGATTTGCTTCCCGATTTTCGACTGCCATCACTCTACGAGGCTCCTCCTCCCCATCTCGTCGTTGCTGAGATGGTACTCCTTCACTACAACGCTGATTAACGTGGTCTCTGAGGTCAATCTGGGGCACCACTCGTTCTTCTCCAGTGACGATGTCGTCTCGATGACCTTCTCTCCTCCGATTCCTTCTCCTCCCCGACGAGACGGTATGATTGGACGCCTGAGGGGCTTGGGGCGCTGCCATCTGGATAAGTTCATTCTGGATTTGCAGGAACTCTCGAAGGGCGTTTGATCTCTCGATGAGGAAAGCGGCTCTGTCGAGATGTGGGTTGGATGGGCCCCCACATGACGTTCAGCAGCTACCTCTGGTCTCCTTTCCAGCGGAGGTCGTCTCTGCCTCTCCTGAGTGGTTCTCTTCTCCCTTCTTCTATCCATTTGAAGGCATGTGTCATCAACCACCCCTTGTGACCTGGTAACCCTTAAATTAGGGTTCCTAGGTGGAGAGGGTGGTCTAGGGTTTTGTTGTTGGCCTTGCGGAGGAGGAGGAGGTATGTCCTGGTCTTCGGTGGATTTGCTTGCAGTATGTCCATCTGACACCATTTTTCCAGATTTTTTCGGCTGCATTTCTGTTATTGAAGATCACTGAAAAATGTTTCCCGGCAATGGAACCAATCTGATCGCGCAGGAATGTTTCTTGGGCTCAGTTGTCGTGTCCAGCAAGAGATTGAGCTGACTCTGGATCTGCACAACACCAGGAAACAATCGTGAAACTGCGCTGGGGGTCTTCCGGCAAGCCCCTCCGGCGTGAGAATCAGTTGATGGACTGGAAAGGTGGTGATAATAATATGGAAAGTGGGTGTATACGTAAAATATGCAGAAAAGCATTACCTTTGTCCATGTTTTGTTCCCATATTTATAGTGGTTGTAATGATATTAGGGTCTCCATCTGAGCCGTTGGATCGGATGGATGCCAACCGTTGGATCAGCTCTGTCTTCTAGGTGTACACGTGTCACGTTGGGGTTGGTCCGCCCAAACAAGGACACTGCAGCGCCTGACATTGATAAGCAGATTGCCTTATAAGGGAAAGTCAACCTGCATGCCTTTTGCATTATTGCTGGTTATATGATTGCACGTGTAACAAGGCACTGTGGTAGCTCTGACATTATCCCAAATTAGCTAATTAATTAAGCTTGTTGAGGAAGCTAATGGAAGGGATGACCTGTAGTTGTACGTTCAATTGGGTCGTCTCCTCGAGAGATGACTCGACGAGCGAGCAGCAACGAGAGTTGGTCATTCAATGACGACGCTTACTCTTGGGAGAGATCAGTTTGGTGCGGCGGGAGAGGCTCGTCGTTATGTGGGCCACAGCTCATTATCGACGACCTCTTTCTGACGTATCGACGGGCCAAGATCCAAATCTTTTACTCAAGGGTGTATTGGCTCGTCGCTCGGATGGGCTTGGTCGCTCAGTGGCGACGACCGCCATCCGTTGTTGGACGGGCCATAACCCAGGCCTTGATCGGATCCTTCGTAGTTGGTCCTTTGGTGGGCCTGTTGGGCCCCTAGCTCGTAGCGAGGTATTGGGCTCGGCCCATCACAGAATATTCCGTTCAGGTTATATCGTACACTAATTCTTAGTGTACATTTGAACGTTTCCAACGTTTAAAATGTGGAGTTGCTCATATCTATATTCATAATTTGGTTGTGAGAGTTTTTATTAATTCTTTATATTTTCTTTATACAGTTTAAGTTTAAAGAAGGAAAACAAATTTAAAAAGGGAAACAATTACATAAATTGAAATAACAATATAAATATAAACTGAAAAAAAAAATAATAAACTGGAAAGAAAAACAATTTAGATAGCACAATTCTGGTTGTGCACTGAATCAGTCTTCTTAATACATATTTGTCCCCTCATCGATAGTTCTTTTCTCTGCCTTGTACATACACGAGTCTACATGATAAAACGTGCGAACCGGGGGCGCTCTGCACTTAGAGACCCCGGCGAATTGAGAGCATGTTGGGACAGAATCACCAAGATGCAAGTATGCAGGATGCCAAAGAAAGAATGTATCAATATTTGAGTATGGTGAGTTTTTAATACACAAGTCGCTACTTAATATTTATTTAATAAAGAACAATAAGAAAACCCCTTTAATGACAAGTGTACGAGTGATCGGTGTCGTAATACGCTCGAGCAAGGGGTCGAATCCTTAGGAATTTGTATTCTCAACAGTGTGACTTTCAACATTAAACAGAAATTAAAAGAATGGGTTTTGGTTTTGATTTTTACTTCATACTAACAATTGAAATTACTTAACTACTAAGACAAGAAATTAGACAGAGCAAATTAAAGATTATCGAACTCAAAAGAAGAAAGATCTAGGGAATAGATTCATATTTATCTCACCAATATAGATATTAATAATACAATTAATCATTTTTGATGGTTCATTATTGTTAGTAAAATTGGGCGTTCACACATCCACAATTTAGTGTTCTCCTAATATTATATCATCTGCAAAGTTCACATAATACTAAATAACCCATTTAAACCCTAGGAATAAATAATCTAAAATTTTGCTTTGTAATCACTTGTCAAAACATATAATATATTCATTACAAAATTTGACTTTGCATAAATAGAGCAATCAATTGCAATCTTGATACACATATTTAGTAAAAGAGTCAATCACACCTACACATGTAATTGTAGCTAGAAAACTTTGATTAATAGTACTTTTTATTAACCAAAAGTTTGATTGATTGCAAGATTAATTAAAACATAAAGGATTGATACATATTACCTGTACTTCGTAGATAAAAAAGGATTAGCCGCCCATATTCATGATGAACATCAACAAATTATGAGTTGATTGCATTAAACCTTTAATTAAACCTATCTCCTCCACAAACTTGTTAATGTAATATAAAGCATAAACCTAGAAAGTGGCTAGAGTTTTTTTTTTTTAATTTATAATAGGGTATAGAAAGGGCCGATAATATGGATACAATCATCAAATCCTTGCAAAATTCGAAAAACTAAAGTTGCTTAATGGAAGGGGTGTGTGGCCTCCAAAAATGAGGGTGTCCAGCTGCCCAAGTAGTCTGGGAGTTTGTGCGGCCACCCACTTTGCATGTGTTCGGTCGCCTCTTTCTTGCTTTGCGGTAGCATCTTCGGCTAACTTACGGAGGTTATAACTTATTCATAAAAATACCGCCACATATCGTTGGAAATCTCTCATCGAGTAACGTCCATTGGAATTGGTTGCTTAGAGTCACATCCTCATTGCCCTTCTATTATTTCCATTCTTTCCTTATTTGCCCATTCGCTCTTGATTGTTTCTTTTTGTACTCTTTAAGATCATCATCCGTGACTTCCTCCTTCTATTCCATATACTCATAAACACTCCAAAAAAACAATTAAAATACCCAAGGTTGAGCTTTAAATAAGTCTAAAGGTATATCATTTAAATGTGTAGAAACTCATCCATCAACAAGAAAATAAGAAGTTTAGAAAGTTTACCTTAATATGAGAACTCCAAGGGATAACCTTGACAGAGGTTTGTTATCAAAGAAACCAATCAATAAAATCTAAGCTTTGGGAGGAATGCATGAGTGTTTTAATATGTCTTTTCAGAAGAGAACATAGCTAAAACGTGTGTAGAGTGTCTAGGGAGAAATCATGTGAGTCTGCCTTGTATTTGTACTCAAATGGTGACTTTCTGATCAAGAATAGGAGTCAAAATCATTGAAGGAATCGAAGTCATGATTTGGAGAGGTTTGATAAGGTAACAAAATAATGATGAAGGTTCTAGGAAGGCCTAAATCTTGGGAAATCTTGGATTAGAGAAGTAGGATCAAGAAAGAGATCAAGACAAAGAAGGAAAGGAATCAAAGCCACATTATGAGTAGGTAGTCTCGTAAGAGACATGTAGTCTCGTACGAGACAAGCATCACAGTTTGATTGTTTTTGTTGGTCCTAAAGGAGGCAACAAGGGTGAAAAACATCTAGAGGGGGGGTAAATAGCTGTTATAAATTTTTCCGATGCTTTTTGAAAACTAAACCTCTTGCTTACAAAACCGCTCTTGCAGTGTATCAAAACCGCAAGTGAGGATTGTAAAATGCACATCAAAATTTCTTTAGTGAGTGAGTGTGATTTAGTAGTGCGGCTTACAAAAAATTAAAATGAGGTTTGACAATGATTAACTATAAACACAATTCAGAAATCTGGAAAACCTATAAAGATCAAACAGATAAGACAAATTAGTTTGAATGATGAACAGTAAAGAGAAATGCAGAAATTAAAGAACACAATATTTGGAGTGGTTCAATCGTAAATGATCTACATCCACTACCAATATGGTCAGTCTTGGATTTTCTAAATGCTAGATTTTATATTAGATGATGAGAGAGATTACAAGATTATAAGAATCAAACTCAAATCTAAAATCTAAACAATGAAGAAAATCCTAGACTATAATCGGTGTATCTCAAATGATTTAATCTATGTGATTAATCAACTGAGGTGTGTGTGTGATAAAGATTCAAGGCTCTTTAAATTTGTATGATATAGAGCTCAAGAAATCTGGGGTGTTACAAGGCTTGAATTTCTGGGCTATGAGATTTGTTCTTGAAGGTTGAAGGTTAAGATTCCAAGGATTATGAATTTCTGGGAAATATCTTCAAATCATCAAAGGACTCTTAAAATAAATATTCTTAAGCAATCTTCAAATGATGAAGAATGGGGATATTTATACCCAAGCACCAAAAAGTAGCCATTTGGTACAGTTGTAGCAAGTACAATGTTGGTGCGGGCTGATTGGTCCATGTGTCCACCTTTGTCCTTTTGTTCAGAAGTTGTTGATAAGGTTGTACGGACCTCAGCCGACATTCTGGGATGAAAAACTTCTGTCACCTTTTCAAAATCCTTCTAGATTTTAAATAAACATTTGTCACGTGATTTGATTTACAATTGACTTAACGTTGATGACGTGGATCCAACAGTCAAAAGTGGTCCAACTATTCAAGTCTTCAATCATTGGATGAGGTTGGTGAGATACGGTTTAAGGCGTGCGGTCTCACAGATGAGGTTTCACTTGCGGTCTTCAATGTGCAGTTTCAAGATGAGATTTGCACAATGCAGTTTGCTATGTATGGTTTCATAATTGCGGTCTGCACTAGAACTGCGGTTTTTCAATACTTTAACACCTCTTCACTTGAAACCTCATGTCCAATGTATTTGTGCCATTCTTCAAGCCTAAATAAACCTATTCTATAAAATTTGACTTGTACTAAAAATTGAAGTCTAAGCTTCATTACATATGGGCCTAAAGTCCAAAAAATATAGATGAGGTTATGGTATCAATCAAATTAAAGCTAAAGGTAGGAGGGTTAAACTATGCATACCCAACAATCTCCCCCGATTTGATTGATGTTAGTACCTACTATTGCAAAGGCAAACATTGTACTTGGTAAAAACATGTCCATAATAATTAACATGGTAAGTCATGTCCCAAGTCAATGCACACACTAGCCTAAGTTATAGATTTCTATACTATTGAAATATATAAAACTTACAAATTGAAAGTATAGTCACGCATTTAGTGCATACATGAAAAACATGAGTTTAAGTAAGCGGCTTAAATTGAATGTTTGAACATCAAACACAATATGAGTTTTTAAGTTAAAAAGTATTTGTGCGAAAGGTTTGAGATATGCATTCATTGTTCTACAAACAGGCGGTTTGAATGAACAATGTTTTGGAATCAACAATGATGCATTTTTCATTACTACCTTTAAAGGTTTGAAATTTACAGTTATGGTAGGAATGGAAATTACAGAATTGTAAACAAAAAACAAGTAATCAAAAATTTACAAAGAGAGCGGTCTACGAAGGATCAACTTGCTGATTATCTAAGTTCATGAAATTCTAAGCAGGCGATCCATTGACTATCTCATTAGCTGATGTGGTCCAGTGTAGTTGAAGGCTGAGTTTTCTACTCTCAAAGTTCTCCTAAGCCTTCTAACTTCTTCTGCGGTTCTCCCTTAAGCAGCTTCTACAATTCTTAAAGCATTGACCGCAGTTATCAGTCTGGCATTGTTGAAACCAACCGCTCTACAATTTGCTTCAGTGTGCTCCTTGAGCTCATCTACCTTGGATGCATTCTCATCAAAATTTTTGTTGACTTCATAGAGGATTCAACTAAGTTGCATGTGGATGGAGGAGTTTAAGGTGTTGTAGAAATTATGGATTGAATCTTGGATGGCAATTGCATGTGTGGTCTGGGATGCTTGTAAGTTGGGCTCTATCTCAGCAATGCTCCCCCTCAAGCTATTATCCAATTCTCACAATTTGTAGATGATCTTGTCATTCAAGCTCTCCTTGAGGTTATCCATTATGTCCCTTACTTCATCAGTCAGACTAGCCAACCTTGCAGTTAGACTGTCACTCACCACATCTATTTTCATTTTAAGCTCTTCCCTTAGAACCTTAGCATCATTTTGTAAGTTGGCTTGCATGGAGTCCAACACTGATCTTAGGTCTGAATCTTGCTGCGGTCTGGAATTTCTTATGGCTTCTAGAATTTCAGTCTTAAGCTTGCCAAGGTCTGTGTCTACAGTTTCAAAAAATAATTCAGACACTTGATGAAGTATATCCCTGAATTGTTCTTTGGAAACCACGCCTCCCAAAGCTTGAAGAACTCCATCAGCTAATTCTTTTTTGAATGCACTCGGTTTTGACTATGTTTGCGGTTACACTCTCCCCCTTAATGGCATCAACAAATAATGCTTTAAGAGTGTCCAATTCAAGGGTTTGAGCATGGACTTGGTCTTGAAAAGAGCGGTTTGCAGAGGCTAGCTTGATTATGTGACCCTGAATTGTATGTTGTTAGCCTTGGATCACATGAAGAGCTGAGAGGATTTGGTAGTAATCAGTTGGAGGGGTTAAGGTGGAAGGAATATTTTGGAAGATGGGAGGAGGTTGAGTGAAGGAGGTTGGAGGTGCGATTGAGGGAATAGGTGCAATTTCGGTTATTGGAGCGATTTGGGTAAGGGGTGCGGTTTAGTAGAATTGAGAGGAAAGGTTATGGAATGTATGTATAATTGGGATGGATTGAGGATGAGGTTGGGTAGGAAGTGATGGGATGGGAAGTGTTTGTGTTGGAGCAATTTGGGTTGAAACATTTTGGGGTGCGGTTTGGGTTTGAGGAGGAATAGAGGAAGTTGGGGGAACTGCGGTTTGAGGTGGGGGTGAGGAATGAACGGCAGTTTTGGAAGGAGAGTAACCTGAGGAAGAATTTGAGGGAATGGCAGTATGAACTGAAATTGGGGGCATAGGTTTAGGTTGCGTTTGAGGTTGGGGTGGAGGAGAAGGTGGAGGTGTTTGAGGTGATGGTTGTCTAAGGTTGGATGGAGGACTTACCTGAATTTGGGATTGAGGAGGATGTTAAGCAAAAAATTACTAAATTCTCAGTCCAGTCCTCCATCATATTCCTAATGGGGTTTTGGTTGTGAGGATGAGGACTTTGGGGGGATGGCTCATCATCATTACTAGGGCCTCTCCTAGTAGATGTGGAAATTGCAGGTCAAGCAGAAGGGTGAGGGGAACAGTCTCTAAAAGCAGGAGGAAGGGGAGTTTGGTAATCAAGAGGATGGTTAGGGCAGTATAGGTCAGAGTCTGAGGATGAGCATGAGGAGGACTCTTTGTCGAAAAAAGAGTCTGTCTCCTCAGCCATAGGGTTGATTTGGTGGCCAGATTCATCAAACTTCCCAAAGTTCTGGGTCAACCTCTTTGCAATATAATTAAACATCCTAACTCCTCGTTTTACATCCTCTATGGTTTTTCTTGGTTTGCCCTTTGTAGAGGTTTTCCTAACCGCCATTTTGAACCTCTCTTTGGAAGGGGTGGTTTGGGTTTTTTGCGGTTTTGGAGAGAATTGCGGTTATGGAGAGGGTTACGGTTGGGGAGAAGGTAGTAGTTCTGGAGAGGAATGCGTTTGAGAGGAAGATTGAGGTTGGGGAGAAGGTTGCGGTTTAGGAGAGGGTTGGGATTTGGGATGAGAATGCGGTTTAGGGGAGGCGTTTTGCTTTCCCTTAGCTGCTCTCCTTTCTGTAGCTCAGCCTCTCAAGCTCTTCCTTGTGGAATTGCAGTAGATCTTTATCTGTTGTTATTTTTTCTAAAGCAATTTTTGCTGCAGTTGCCAAATGAGGGATTTCAACCTCTTCATCTTCTTCAACATCTATTTCTTCCTCAAATTCTTCTATTGGCTCATCAATGAGCACCTTCTTCCTCACCTTTTTGACCTCGCTTGGCCCTCCAAAGGAAACCACCTGTGGTTTAGATGCAGGAGCCGTCTTGGGCCTCTTTTGAGGCAGTTCAGCCTTCCCCTTTTCTTTCCTTGCATACTTTACAGCTTTGCCAATGGTTGCATCTGCTGATTCATGATTCCTTGCAATATAGGGTTCTTTGGTATGAAGGCGGTCTGCATCCCAAATCTCCTTGTTTGTTTCATCCCCATTCTTGTACCTGAATGCATGAAAAACATTCAGGCCAAGGGATTCTTCACCGTTTGACAAATCTACCATCAATTATGGGTTCAACAGTCTAATTTCCTCTAAGTGCTCGTAGTTGGCAAAGACTGTAGTCAGAAGTCTGCAGAATTGTCTCCACCTTGGATCAACACCTCTTTCCGTGGACTTGTAGGTGTCAATGTGAGCTGAGAGTTCCCTCATAAAAATCTTGGGCCAGTGCAGAGGGATCTCATTGTAAATGGAAGAGCAGTACATCCACTACTGGCTAGTGAAATTGTTGTGATTTCCATTTTTGCCACAGATTGATTTTCCAACTAAGAAGCAGAGATGAGACATTAACTCTCCAAAGTCTTTTCTTGGGACTGCTATATACTTGCCAGTCGAAGTTGGAATTCCAGCAGTAGTAGCTCGATTGCATCTTGCACTTCTTGAGAAACTCTTTCTTCAGCTTTGGGCAAAAGAAATTTGAAGGTGTCCCTTATATCCATGTAGTCAATAGTAATATCCAAACCTTTAACATTGGCAGTCATACATGGAATTGTCTTTCCATTTCCAATATCTCTTAGTCCTGAAACCGCGTTGGTGTAGAACTGGTCTACAAAGGAGGGAACGGTGTAGTTTTGCTTCTTGTTGAACAAGGGTAGAACTCCAGAAGTCTTCATTTTTCTGGTCATCTCCCTACCTAAAACATCTTGCTTCAGCTCATCTTCTCTTATTTCCCAGCCTGGTAAGAAGAAATGGGTATCCTACAAAAGAAATTTACTAAGTTAGATCTATTTCAAGAAGTCACAGTTCACATGCGATTTAAGGACATATGTGGTTTAGCAATAGTGCGGTTGAGAAAATGAAAAATTTTCAACTCCAAGTGAACTATGAATTATACATAAACAAAATAACAAGAGTAAGAATAGCATGCGGTTTAGATGAAAAGTAACATGCGGTTCCAAACATGCATTTTCAACATGCAGTTTAACCTATGCGGTTTTATTCTAAGGAAGCATGCGGTTTTAAGCAAGAAAATAAGAAGTTTTGAGAGATGAGGTTCTAAGGCATATTCAATGCAAAATTTCCAAAAATTTTCTAAGTAATGAAAACATAATTTTGAAATCATGCAATCCACCATAAAGAGTATTTTCTGGAAAAAAAATTAACAGTTTATGAACACATGAAGAACACGAAAAACATGAAGAACAGAGACATGATGAAACTTCTCCAAAATCAAAAAATAGCATATCAAAATGATCCTAACAAGTTGTAGAATAACAATATAACAACAAAAACACATGTTTTGTTCAGAATCATCAAGAAAACATGAAGAACATGAAATGGATCTCGAAAACCCCAAAACTGTAAATCCAAAAATTAACAACCTATACATGTTTAGATCATCTAATAAGTTGTATAACTAGAATCCATTCAACAATGCAAGCAAAACCCAACAAGAATTTTTCAAATGATTGAGAAATGAAGCTGAAATCAACCAAAATTAAAAAAGCATACGAAAGGTTTTTCTAACAGTTCAACAATGGCGTTTTCTCATAAATGAAATATTAAGGTTAAGAATCATACCATGTCGTTGAAAGCCTTCTTAGGTGCTCTAGGTATTCTTGGAAATGCAGTTTCAGATGATCGTTTGGTAGCCCTTAACGTTTAGTTTTAAGTGAGAATTTTTGAGAGAGAAAGTGGTTGAGAGTGAATAGGACAAGAAGTACGTTTGACAGAGAGTGTGCAGAAGAGTTGGAAGTGTAGCATGAAACTGACTATTTATAGGTTGTGCTAGGGTGGAGTGAAAATAGGAAATAATGATGGTTCCACTATCCCACTAAGTAGACCACCTTAACAGTTTCACCCTTCACCTTCTTCACGTATCCCAATGACATCTGATGTGAAGGGTTTATGAAAATATTCCTTTTGCATTAAATGCATTTAAATTTTGAAATAATGTGGGAAAATATTTGCAAAAGTACCCTTGTGCAAATAATTTGTCTCAAAGGAGACAATGACCATATATTAAATATAGAAAACTTACCAGTGTCCATGTGGCATGCAGTTTGATATAAACAAAAATAATAATTTTAATTTTATTTTAAATGTCAAACCTCTTTACTTAAGCTTCTTCAAAACTAAGAAATGAACAACGTTGAAATTTTTCTAAGTGTTGAAACGCGGTTTGGATCATACGGACTTGAAGCATGCGGTTGAGATCATGTGATTGACTGCATGCGGTTTATTCACGCGGTTTCAACAAGGGTGTGGTTTTGAAACCTCAACAAGATTTGACCTAAACAACATACTAAACACACAAGTTAGTAACAAAAAGTCTATGGATTTATTTAAGTTCAAGCATACCCATTTCTCCTCTAAGAAACGTAAACCTTTTGGAGTCAAGAGCCTTTGTGAGGATGTCAGCAATTTGATTTTCTGTCCCCACATGCTCTAAATAGATGTTCCCCTTTTTCACACGGTCTTTGTGGAAATGATACTTGATGTCTATATGTTTGGTTTTTTAGTGCATGAGGGGGTTGTTGGAGACTGAAATTGTTGAGGTATTGTCACACATGATTGGGCAATTTCCTTCATTGATTCCATAGTCCTCCAACTATTGCTTCATCCAGATTATTTGACAATATCAACTTCCAGCAGCAAAGTATTTAGCCTTTGTAGTTGAAACTGAAACTGAGGCTTGCTTTTTGTTGGCCCAAGCAACTAGTCTATTTCAAAGGAAGTGACAATTCTACTAGTGCTTTTCCTGTCTATGGTGCAAGCTGCATAATCTGCATCTGAATAACCCACAAGTTCAAAATTTGAATATTTGGAACAACAAAGTCTAAGATTAGTAGTTCAAGAGAGATAGCAGATTTATACGCTTGACTGCACTTAAATGAGCTTCTCTAGGATCTGCTTAATAACGAGCACAAGCACAAAGACTAAACATAATATCTGGTCTACTAGCAGTTAAATAAAGTAATGAGCCAATCATACATCGATATAGAGTTTGATCATCCTTTTTACCTTTTAGATCTTTATCAAGCTTATTGCCAGTAGCCATGGGAGTATCATATACTTTAGCATTTTACAGTCCAAACTTTTTGATCAACTCTGAAATTGTCTATGGCCAGATTGCAAGTGTTATAAAAAAGGTTGATAGCACAACTAATAACACTTACGATAACACACACAACAGAGTTCAAAACAGTTTGTGAAACAAAACAGTTTTGTAGCAGAAGTAAAGCATAAACACAAGAAATAATTTTTCTCAAGTTATATAATATATAACTTGAGGGCGCCGCTTAGGCAAGATCTTATATTCACAATGATATGATTACAATACCAAAGTTTTTTCCTACCTATATATCAATGAAGAACAAGGAACTAAGATCAAATAAAAAATTCTTTCCTAGCCACGACACAATCAAGTACAAAGACGTTGAAGGTGGAAGATAATTTGTGGGAGGAAGATTGAGGTTGGGGAGAAGGTTGCGGTTTAGGAGAGGGTTGGGATTTGGGAGGAGAATGTGGTTTAAGGGAGGCAGTTTGCTTTCCCTTAGCTGCTCTCCTTTCTGTAGCTCAGCCTCTCAAGCTCTTCCTTGTGGAATTGCAGTAGATCTTCATCTGTTGTTATTTTTTCTAAAGCAATTTTTGTTGCAGTTGCCAAATGAGGGATTTCAACCTCTTCATCTTCTTCAACATCTATTTCTTCCTTAACTTTTTCCATTGGCTCATCAATGAGCACCTTCTTCCTCAGCTTCTTGACCTTGCTTGGCTCTCCAAAGGAAACCACCTGCGGTTTAGATGTAGGTGCGGTATTAGGCCTCTTCTGAGGCAGTTCAACCTTCCCCTTTTCTTTCCTTGCTTTCTTTACAACTTTGCCAATGGTTGCATCTGCTGATTCATGATTCATTGCAATATAGGGTTCTTTGGTATGAAGGCGGTCTGCATCCCAAATCTCCTTGTTTGTTTCATCCCCATTCTTGTACCTGAATGCATGACAAACATTCAGGCCAAGGGATTCTTCACCGTTTGACAAATCTACCATCAATTATGGGTTCATTCGTCTAATTTCCTCTAAGTGCTCGTAGTTAGCAAAGACTGTAGTCAGAAGTCTGCAATTTTGTCTCCACCTTTGATCAAAACCTCTTTCCTTGGACTTGTAGGTGTCAATGTGAGCTAAGAGTTCCCTCATAAAAATCTTGGGCCAGTGCAGAGGGATCTCATTGTAAATGGAAGAGAGTACATCCACTACTGGCTAGTGAAGTTGTTGTGATTTCCATTTTTGCCACAGATTGATTTTCCAACTAAGAAGCAGAGATGAGACATCAACTCTCCAAAGTCTTTTCTTGGGACTGCTATATACTTGCCAGTCAAAGTTGGAATTCCAACAGTAGTAGCGCGGTTGCATCTTGCACTTCTTGAGAAACTCTTTCTTCAGCTTTGGGCACAAGAAATTCGAAGGTGTCCCTTATATCCATGTAGTCAACAGTAATATCTAAACCTTTAACCTTGGCGGTCATACATGGAATTGTCTTTCCATTTCCAATATCTCTTAGTCCTGAAACCCCGTTGGTGTAGAAGTGGTCTACAAAGGAGGGAACGGTGTAGTTTTGCTTCTTGTTGAACAAGGGTAGAACTCCAGAAGTCTTCATTTTTTTGATCATCTCCCTACCTAAAACATCTTGCTTTAGCTCATCTTCTCTTATTTCCCAGCCTGGTAAGAAGAAATTGGTATCCTACAAAAGAAATTTACTAAGTTAGATCTATTTCAAGAAGTCACAGTTCACATGCGGTTTAAGCACATATGTGGTTTAGCAATAGTACGGTTGAGAAAATGAAAAATTTTCAACTCCAAGTGAACTATGAATTATACACAAACAAAATAACAAGAGTAAGAAATAGCATGCGGCTTAGATGAAAAGTAACATGCGGTTCCAAACATGCATTTTCAACATGCAGTTTAACCTATGCGGTTTTATTCTAAGGAAGCATGCAACTTTAAGCAAGAAAATAAGAAGTTTTGAGAGATGAGGTTCTAAGGCATATTCAATGCAAAATTTTCAAAAATTTTCTAAGTAATGAAAACATAATTTTGAAATCACGCAATCCACCATAAAGAGTATTTTCTGGAAAAAAATGAACAGTTTATGAACACATGAAGAACACGAAAAACATGAAAAACAGAGACATGATGAAACTTCACCAAAATCAACAAATAGCATATCAAAATGATCCTAACAAGTTGTAGAACAACAATATAACAACAAAAACACATGTTTTGTTCAGAATCATTAAGAAAACATGAAGAACATGAAATGGATCTCGAAAACCCCAAAACTGTAAATCCAAAAATTAACAACCTATACATGTTTAGATCATCTAATAAATTGTATAACTAGAATCCATTCAACAATGCGAGCAAAACCCAACGAGAATTTTTCAAATGATTGAGAAATGAAGCTGAAATCAACCAAAATTAAAAAAGCATATGAATGGTTTTTCTAACAGTTCAACAATGGCGTTTTCTCATAAATGAAATATTAAGGTTAAGAATCATACCATGTCGTTGAAAGCCTTCTTAGGTGCTCTAGGTATTCTTGGAAATGCAGTTTCAGATGATCATTTGGTAGCCCTTAACGTTTAGTTTTAAGTGAGAATTTTTGAGAGAGAAAGTGGTTGAGAGTGAATAGGATAAGAAGTACGTTTGACAGAGAGTGTGCAGAATAGTTGGAAGTTTAGCATGAAACTGGTATTTATAGGTTGTGCTAGGGTGGAGTGAAAATAGGAAATAATGATGGTTCCACTATCCCACTAAGTAGACCACCTTAACAGTTTCACCCCTTCACCTCCTTCACGTATCCCAATGACATCTGATGTGAAGGGTTTATGAAAATATTCCTTTTGCATTAAATGCATTTAAATTTTGAAATAATATGGGAAAATATTTGCAAAATTACCCTTGTGCAAATAATTTGTCTCAAAGGAGACAAGGACCATATATTAAATATAGAAAACTTACCAGTGTCCATGTGGCTTGCAATTTGATATAAACAAAAATAATAATTTTATTTTTATTTTAAATATCAAACCTCTTTGCTTAAGCTTCTTCAAAACTAAGAAATGAAAAACGTTGAAATTTTTCTAAGTGTTGAAACGCGGTTTGGATCATACGGTCTTGAAGCATGCGGTTGAGATCATGCGATTGACTGCATGCGGTTTGTTCACGCGGTTTCAACAAGGGTGTGGTTTTGAAACCTCAACAAGATTTTGACCTAAACAACATACTAAACACACAAGTTAGTAACAAAAAGCATATGGAGTTATTTAAGTTCAAGCATACCCATTTCTCCTCCAAGGAACGTAAACCTTTCGGAGTCAAGAGCCTTTGTGAGGATATCATCAATTTGATTTTTTTTCCCCACATGCTCTGAATAGATACTCCCCTTTTTCACACGGTCTTTAAGGAAATGATACTTGATGTCTATATGTTTGGTTTTTGAGTGCATGAGAGGGTTGTTGGAGACTGAAATTGTTGAGGTATTGTCACAGATGATTGGGCAATTTCCTTCATTGATTCCATAGTCCACCAACTATTGCTTCATCCAGATTATTTGACAATAGCAACTTCCAGCAGCAAAGTATTTAGCCTCTGTAGTTGAAACTAAAACTGAGGCTTGCTTTTTGTTGGCCCAAGAAACTAGTCTATTTCAAAGGAAGTGACAAGTTCTTCTAGTGCTTTTCCTGTCTATGGTGCAAGCTGCATAATCTGCATCTCAATAACTCACAAGTTCAAAATTTGAATCTTTGGAACAACAAAGTCTAAGATTAGTAGTTCAAGAGAGATAGCTGATTATACACTTGACTGCACTTAAATGAGCTTCTCTAGGATCTGCTTAATAACGAGCACAAACACAAAGACTAAACATAATATCTGGTCTACTAGCAGTTAAATAAAGTAATGAGCCAACCATACATCGATATAGAGTTTGATCAACCTTTGTACCTTTTAGATCTTTATCAAGCTTCTTGCCAGTAGCCATGGGAGTATCATATACTTTAGCATTTTCCAGTCCAAACTTTTTTGATCAACTCTGAAATTGTCTATGGACAGATTGCAAGTGTTATAAAAAAGGTTGATAGCACAACTAATAACACTTACGATAACACACACAACAGAGTTCAAAACAGTTTGTGAAACAAAACAGTTTTGTAGCGGAAGTAAAGCATAAACACAGGAAATAATTTTTCTCAAGTTATATAATATATAACTTGAGGGCGCCGCTTAGGCAAGATCTTATATTCACAATGATATGATTACAAGACCGAAGTTGTTTTCTACCTATATATCAATGAAGAACAAGGAACTAAGATCAAATACAAAATTCTTTCCTAGCCACGACACAATCAAGTACAAAGATGTTGAAGGTGGAAGATAATTTGTGGGAGGAAGAATCTAAAGGAGCCGAGAAGTAATTAATCTTTTCTTGTGCAAGTTGTGTGTGTGATACTCGACATATTGTGCTTGTCTACAAACTTACTATTTATAGCCTTCAAATGCTTGGAGGCTACTCTTGATAACAGCCTTGAACTGGATCAGATAAGGTGGAGATGTTGTTGAGCTTGAAGCGGTCAATCCCATGAAAGTAGTAACCACATATCTTTGTGCTAAAGTCCTAGCTTCAACCTCTTGTACCCACGTGCTCTCTTGTGTTTGTACTCTCTGTTTGTTCAGCAATACTCCCAATGAACAGGTCTTCCCACGTGGTTCTTCAGTTTACAAGAGTTATGCATAAAATATCTTTTATGCGTAACTTTCCATTTGACTCGTTCAACCACCTTTGTAGCTTAACTTCTCATGGTTATTTACCTGTACATTATACTAACAACAAATGTACAGTTTGCAAGTATAGATTATATAATAATCAAATATAACATATGTAAGAAATGTCCAACTAATAAAGTCAGACGTGTCAGGTAGCACTTCAAAAGTGCTGTCACTACTTGTGATAATACCTTCGTCTGATAACGCTAAGAGAGTGTTGGCAGCACAAGTGGTAACACCACTCTACTGAACTTACTAACACCCACTTAGTTTTACATTTATTGTATTTCTTTACAAACATCAACATGCATGTACTTGCAAAAATTTTGTTAGCTAAATAACCATTCTCAACACATTTCAATAATTAACTCCCCCTTAATAAGGAAGCTAACTACAAATGATCAAACTTAAAAACTTAACCATACAAAATAAAATTTGAACAAATTCAAATTCTAACTACTAGGTTTTAAAAAAGTTTGATCTAAGCTACCAAAAGTAATATCCCAAGCTAAAAACAACCAAGCATGTCAAAGTTTAAACACCGCATAAAAACTTAAAACATTAATTTGTTTTAGAAGCCAACATAAAGAAAATTGTTTATAATACACACCATCCACCAAAAAAATGGTTCCACCTGCAATACCTCATTAGTCTTCTTCTTCCTCTTCCTCTGTTTCTTCCCCTTCTTCCTCAACATGGATTTCTTGAGAATGACTAGCCCCAACACCTTCGACAGCACTTGCAGCAGCACCATCAGCTCTCCCATATTGTGAAGAAATCAAAGAAATGAATTCCAGAATATCTGTCTGAACCTGAAGCCAGCCATTAATATTGCTTTCAACAACAAACATATGATTGTGAAGGAACTGAAGCACCATTGTTTTTCTAATCATAGTAGAAGTGTTGTCAGAAGTGTTGTCAGCACTTTTAGGCACACTTTCAGCTGCTGGTTTTGATGAAGATTTAATAGGAGTAGAACCTGACCCACTGGCAATCTGAGCCTGAACCCAATGAAGATCATAAAACCTGTTTCCCTTTTTCAGTTGATAGTCGATAGTATAGAATTCTGGCCCAGAAGTGAAAACATCAGAGGCTTTGACAAGTAGGAATTGGAATTTTAGGATATTAAAAATGAGGGAATGATACAGGAAGTAGGAAGGGTCCTTTCTATTTGGCCAGGAAGCAAGATGTTTTAACACTAATCTCCCAAAATTAATTCGTTGCTTTTTCCCTAGCTTGTACATCACTCTAGCTTGCTCCATAGTAAGATATTGTTCATTCTTGGTAGGAAGCCAATTAAAAATGCACAACTTGTGCAACACGGAATAGAGAGAGGTAAGTCTAGAGGTAGGGAACCTTATTTTGGGGTCAACTGGCCACTTGCTAACTTTGTTGTTTTTCAAAATCATAGCCATCACATCCCTTTTGGCACACAAACTTTCGTCATCCAAATTTTGCAAATCTAGGGCTTTGTTGATCATGGCATGAGTAAACAGATAAACTCTGCCCCTGACAAACATTTTTCCAAAACGAGGAGAGCCCTCATTGTCAAGATTGGGATTAAGGTTGGCATAAAAGTTTCTAACAACACTTTCAACAAACGGACAAGCATGGGTATTGGGGACCAAAAAATTCCTATTAGAGAGGAACTGAAAAACACCATTTAACTTTAAATCCTTAACATCAACATTCCTTTCTACCAACAAAGGCTTTTTATTTTGAGTTAGCCAATAAGCCATATTTTCCTCCCTATGAAATTCTAGGGTCAAGTGAGGCTTTGGAAAGGCTTCATCATTGTCATTTTCAGTAGGAGACGACATTGTTAGATTTTTGGAGAAGAAGAAGCGGTTGAACGGATGGTTTATGAAGGATTTGGTGATAGAGAGAGAAACAGACGAGAGAGAGAGAGAGAGAGAGAGAGAGAGAGAGAGAGAGAGAGAGAGAGAGAGAGAGAGAGAGAGAGATTAAATAGGAGGTTTACCCAAATTAGGGGTTGATCAAAAGATAAACACAATTTGGTACCTAACTCCCTATTTTCTAGCTAAGGACTCCCACAATAAATACATTCCTATCCCAAATTAAATTCAAAACTGGTTGTTACTTCATTTAAAAAAAAAAAAAATTAAATATAAGAAAAAGAGATAAAATAAAGTTAGGTAATTATCTCCTTAAAATTCGAATTTAAACTAGTCATCAAAATTTTTAGGAAAATAATTTACCCACTTTGATTTATCAAGATAAAAAGAATTAGTTAAAAACTTTTTGAAATTCAAAAACTTTAAAAATTTTGGATTTTCAAAATTTAACTAACTAAATTCGAAAATAAAGAATAAAAAAATAATATGGCACATACAAATGTGTTACTAGCAATAATGGTAATACTAAAGTTAACATATGACTCAAAATAATCCTTTGAAATTTTTTTTTCATTTTCAAGCACTTGAGGCATAACAAGTCTTGTTTTCAAGTACTTAAGGCATAATAATGCTCATTTTCAAGCACTTGGGGCATAACAAGCCTCCTTTTAAGTATCTTAGACATACAAATGTCTTTAAGTTTTTATTACTTCATAAACAAGGAAGCATCGTAGTAACGAGCTCCGTGCCCCAAGTTATTTTGAAGTATAAAGTCTTTAGTGAATTGTACATTTCAAGTAGGATACACTGTAGTAGCGAACTCCATGTTCCTAATAATTAGGAGTAGGTCTGCTGAGAAACGCGTTTCTCCATAACTATGGAGAAACGTGTTTTTAATAGCCAGAAGCTATACGTTTGATAACCAGAAGAAAATTTCTGGATATCAGTCTCAAAGGGTTCTGGATATCCAGAAGCTTTGGAACGGATATCCAGAAGCCTTTGGGCGGATATCCAGAAAAAATAGATTTGAAGCCAAATCCAAGGCCAAGAGCAGAAATTGCTTATTGAAGGTTTTCGGATATCCGAAACCTTCAAATGTATATCCAGAAACCATCAAATGAATATCCAGAAACATTTTGAAAGTTTCTGGATATCATTTTGAAGGTTTCTGGATATCACTTTCATAAGCTTCTGGATATCCTTTCAAAGGGTTCTGGATATCCAGAACCTTTGAGACCGATATCCAGAAGTAACCATGGGACAAGGTCATGGCCAATACAAAAAGTTTCTGGATATCCTTTCAAAAGGTTCTGGATACCCGTAACCCGTTTCTCCATAACTCATGGAGAAACGCGTTTCTCCCTAGATTTTACGAATAATTAGTACAATTCCACTAGAGATTATTCCCTTTTGGCAAGAGAACATCATCGCAGCGAACGCCGTTCCTTGAGTTACTAAAGGAATAATACATGTGCTTTTTGCCTTTTATTAAAATATTAGTGACTTTGTCACTTTTGAGATTGAAGGGTATATTGACAAAACATGTTAACCTAAGATTTAACCTACTAGAACAAAAAGGTCAGCATGTGCCCCCATCAGGGTTAAACAATTTTTTTTTTTTAGTATCATAGTGTTACCGAAAGTGTTGACCACACTTGGGGTAGCACCACGAACCAGAATTTTTCTAAAAAATACAAAGACCAAGAGAGCTTTTCAAATCTGAAAATCTATCATGGTCAAGGGCCTTAGTGAATATGTCAGCAAGTTGATGCTTTGTATCAATATGATCTATATTTATCAAACCTTTTTCAACTAAGTCCCTAAGGAAATGGTGACGGATATCTATATGTTTGGTGCGATAGTATTGCAATGGGTTTTTGGAAATATTAATGGCACTTAGGTTGTCACAATACATGGTTAACATATTACTTTCTAGACCTTAATCATCTAACATATGCTTTTAACCAAATAAGCTGTGAACAAAAACTCCATGCTGCTACGTATTCTGATTCAGCAGTTGAGAGTGAGACACAGTTTTGCTAACGACTATACCATGACACTATATTATTACCCAAAAAAAACACCCCCCACTAGTACTTTATTGGTCATCCATATCCCCCGCCCAATCTAAGTCACTAAAGCCTACTATATTGGTATTAGTATCTTTACGATACCACACACATAATTCACGTGTTCCAGACACATATTTTATTATCTTTTTAACAGAATTAAGGTGAGAGACTTTAGTATTAGCTTGGTAACGTGCAAAAACACAGACACTAAACATTAAATCAGGGCAGCTAGAGGTAAGGTAAAGAAGGCTACCTATCTTGGAACGGTAGAGTGTTGGATCAACATCCTCTCCTACTTAGTCCTTTCCAAGCTATAGAGTAGAACTCATAGGTACTTTAGAGCTTTTTGACCCCTCTAACCTGAATTTCTACACTAAATTCCTTGCATACCTACTTTGTGATATGAATATTCCATCACTTGTTTGTTTTACCTGCAAGCCTAAAAAGAAATTTAGTTCACCTATCATGCTCATTTCAAATGTTGATGTCATGGCCTCTACAAAATCTTTCAAACATGTTTGAGATGTAGATCCATAGACTATGTCATCAATATATATTTAAGCAATAACAAGTTCTTTACCATGTCTAAGTATAAACAAAGTTCTATCTGCCTCACCTCTACTAGATCCATATTCAAGAAGAAAGCTGGTTAAAAGACCATACCATGCCCGCGAAGCTTGTTTCAACCCATAAAGAGCTTTATGAAGTCTATAAATACGGTGTGGTTGTGAAGGATCTTGGAAACATTTTGGTTGTTCAAGAAAGATCTCTTTATCCAAATAACCATTTAAAAAAGATGCTTTAACATCTATTTGATACAAAGTGATTTTAAGATAATAAGCTATGGCTAAGAGTAGTCTTATGGAGTCAAGTCTAGCCACAGGAGCGAAGGTTTCATCACAGTCAACACCTTCTACCTGTGTATATCCTTGGGCCACAAGACTGTTAGTGTTATGCCCTAGGCCTATAGTTGATAGACTTATGTGTTGACATTATTTATTATTATATGAAAGGTTTATTATTTGATTATTATATGTTTTGCATATTTGTCTGTAATAATCTCCGTCCCTAATTATTATGTGAATAATTAGTATAAATGTTAATGGATAATCATATGATGATTATATGCATAGAGATGCACATTAAATTTATGGGTACTTGTTAGAGAACAAGTGACTGGACTTGACCCGTATGAGATTTATGTCATGGTCAAATGTCATAAATAAATCTCATATGGTCACTTCATTTAGTCCCTAGACCTGAGATTATCATGACCTTACATATGATGAAAGTCATGTTTGATTTTAGTCAAACGATATCTTAACACGTTATCTATAAAGGCTATATTTGGCATGATCGGAATCATGATGGGAAGGATGATAAGTCAAGATGGAATTTGTCCCTCGAAAGAGAGATGTTTTGCTTGGGCCCCTCAATGAGTGATAATGATGAAAGTGTATGGCCATACCCCAATGCGATTGGATTATCATTATACTCGGAATCGAGAAAGCATTGAACAAAGACAAGTTGATGAGGACCATGACTTGTGTTCAATATAACATCGTGAGACAAAGGGAGAAATGGAAGTGTACCATTGGAAACGTGAACTCTTATGTTATATTATTTGGGTAGACATAATGGCTTGCTAGAGTCCGCTTATGTCTTATGAGAGTCGATATGATCGAGCTCATTGCCAACATAATATAATCCTATTGGGTCACACACAACTAGAATGAATTGATTAAACCAGAGGAAGAATGATTGAGAGAATCCTGATGTGGCTTAAGACATCGCGCGACAGAACTTGTCCATGGGACTCGTCTGGTCGTGCGACACTTTAAGCCACAGAGGTTTTTTCAGACTAGTTTCCTATTTTGATTAGGAAACAAATATTAATGCTAAACTAGTATAAATATAATAGTCTGTCAACCCTAAAAAGCTAGCCGAATTTCTGAAAAAGAAAATCACAACATAATTCTCAATATTCTTCAAGGTTTAAAGGATCTAGCAATCTTCTAGAAATCATTCTTGGTTCATTCGAAGGTATGGATACCAAAAGAGGGTCTTCGCTCGTTCAACGATCAAGGCCTAGAGTTCGAAGCTTGTATTCAGAATCACATCAATACATCGTTCGATAGCTCAAGAACGGAAAGCGTTCAAGGTTGGTTATTTCTATCTCATAGGATTTCAAGTTAATTGTATAGAACGGATCCTAGGCTCTTTGGTTATATGTTAATAGATGCTTAATTCTGCTGTGCATGGATCCATAAAATCCAACAGTGGTATCAGAGCCCCGTTCGTATGGTTAAGTTTGAATTAACATGCTAGAAAAGAGATATAAATCATTTATATGTTCTTTTGCATGTTTTGTATACGATAGATTGATTGTTTTTTGAAACAATATGCCTAAATCATGTTCTATTGATATTGAATTAAATCTGTTAAAAGTTGTTTACATGATTTAATTGCTCTATGATTTAGAATTGATTGAAATCTGCAAATCTGTAAATCTGGCAACCAAGTGTCACGCGACATAGTTGGGCTATGTCACGCGTCAGAGTATGCCAGTGTCACACGACAGAGCTTGCTTGTGTCACGCGACAAAGCTTGCCTCTGTCACGCGACAAAACTTGCCCAATATGGGCAGAATCAGTTTGTTGAACAATCCTGCTGATCTGTGAATGTGTTTACAATATGATATGTTTATGTATTAATCTGGTTGCTAAAATTTCTGGGAATAAAGTTATAGGGCTATGCGAGATTAATTCATTATTTATGCATGCTTAGTTAATTAAAATATGATTTTATTAATTGTTGCGATGCATGAATTATGTGTTCTTACGTGTTAAGAATTTTAGATGTTTAGTTGAAACATTGTATTATAATTTCCTGAATGTTTAGATTGAAACATTAAGATTTTGGTTTATGATTGTTTATGAGAAACAAGTCATATTACGCAAAATTTAAAAGGAAACTGATTGTTTATTCAAAGTGTTGATTATGTTGCAAATCAGAGCTGATTTCTGATTGTGCATGTCTAGGAGTGTTCTGTCGAAGGAAAGATTTGGTACTTAAGTAGTCCTTGTGGCTCACCTATCTTCCTGTGAACTTACCCGGTGCACGATTATGATTATCTTTGCTTATATGCTTATAATCTACTTTAAAGAACCTTCATTTAACTTTTAAGTTCTTTATTCCAATTCATGATTAAAACACTTGAGACCATTCGGATAGTTTTGGGTGGGCTTGCCATAGCAAGGTACTTTGATTCTATTCGTCTGCGAGCAAGATGAAGAAATGGTGGTTCCTATACGTTTAAAGTGAATGAACTTAATTGGGTTATCAAAATGGTTTTGGACCCAAGGCATAAGACGAGATTAAAATATTCTTAGACATATGATGTCTTGAATAAATCTCATAAAAGATCTAAGAGTCATATATGTGATATGATTGATGTTTCTACCTAATTAATTTAGTTTTGAGTGGTTTGCCATAGCAAACTTGAAATTAAATTAAGTTGGATCTTAGCCCATTAAATGTATATTATGATTATTTGCATTGGAAGGTGTATAATTTAGTGGGAGCATTTTATGTAAATGCATTACACTTCTTATATGATATGTTTACTTATATGTGTTCATATTTTATGTATATCTTTTTACAGAATAAATGTCATCAAACAATAATCATTTGTCACTGCGATATCTCCTTGAGAAGGAAAAGTTGGAAGAGAATGGTACAAACTATATGGATTGGATCCGTAGCGTGAGAATTGTTCTCAGGAAAGAAGAAAAACTGTACGTTCTCGAGGAACCTATTCCACCTGAAACTGCTGCCAATGCTACTAGGGCATTGAAGGATCAATATCTGAAGCATAAGCGTGATACTACAGATGTTGGTTGCCTCATGCTCTCCGCCATGTGCAAGAACCTTCAGAAGGATCTTGAGCACTTGGGGACAGTTGATCTAAACAATCGAGTGATGGAAATGTTCCAAGTTCAAGCAAGGCATGAAAGGTATAACATAGTAAAGGCCCTGACCTCAAGCAAGATGAGTGAAGGACAAGCTGTTGGTGCCCATGCTCTTAAGTTGAAGGGCCACATTTAGCATCTTTAAAGGCTCGATTTTCCAATTAGCCAAGAGTTGGCTACTGACATAATATTGAATCCATTGCTCGAAGGTTTTAGTAATTTCATAATGCACTATAACATGAGGGGCATGAATAAGAACCTTTCTGAGTTAGTTCAAATGTTGAACACTGCGGAAACCAATATTGTCAAGAAGAAAACCGATCAAGTGTTGATGGTTAATAAGGGGAAGGGTTTCAAGGGTAAGGGAAAGGCAAAGGTTGCTAATACTAAGGCAAATGTTGCCAAACCCAAAGAGGCTGTCAAGCCTAAAGAGGCTAAGTCCAAGTCCCAAGAGGACGCAGTCTGCTTCCATTGCAATGAGATTAGACATTGGAGGAGAAACTACACAAAATACAAGAAAGCACTAAAGAAGAGCAAAGGTGTTGCTTCGACTTCAGGTATCTTTGTTAAAGATATATTCCTATCTACTTCTAGTTCTTGGGTATTGGATACCGGATGTGGAACTCACATTTGTTTAAATGTACAGGATCTAAAGAACAGAAGGATGCTTAAGGAAGGTGAAGTGGACCTACGTGTGGGGAATGGAGCAAGGGTTGCTGCATTAGCCGTAGGAACTTATGAAGTTACTTTACCTAGTGGACTAATACTTGTTTTGAACAATTATTATTATGTTCCAGATTTAAGTAGGAATATTATTTCGATTTCATGTTTGGATAATGAAGGTTTTAATTTTCTTATATGTGATAAGAAGTTTTCCATTTACAAGAGTGATATGCATTATTGTACTGCTGTTTCATTCAATGGCCTTTATATCTTTGATGTTGAAAATCATGATAATGATGTCTATAACATTAACAAGGGATCTAAACCCAATGATGTAAACCACACTTACTTATGGCATTGTCGTCTTGGCCATATAAATGAGAAACGCATTTCTAAACTCCACAAAGATGGATTTTTAGACTCACATGATTATGAATCTTATGAGACATGCGAATCTTGTTTACTTGGCAAGATGACCAAGGACCCATTTACCAAAACTGGTGAAAGGGTGGGCGACTTATTAGACCTCATACATACCGATGTGTGTGGACCTATGAGTAGCGATGCTAGGGGAGGATTTCGGCACTTCATAACATTTACTGATGATTATAGTAGATTTGGATATGTTTATCTAATGAAACATAAAAGTGAATCGTTTGAGATATTTTGAATATTTCAAAATGTGGTGCAAAACCAACTTGGCAAAACTATTAAAGTACTTCGATTCGATCGAGGTGGTGAATATTTGAGCCAAGAATTTGACAGTCATCTTAAGAGTTGTGGAATCATTTCAGAACTCTCTCCACCCAAAACACCACAATGGAATGGTGTGTCTGAGTGGAGGAATAGAACTTTGTTGGACATGGTTCGCTCTATGATGAGTCAAGTTGAGCTTCCTTTATCCTTTTGGGGACATGCACTAGAAACTGCTGCTTTTACTATAAACAGAGTTCCTACCAAATCTGTTCAAAAGACCCCATATGAGATGTGGAATGGAAGAAAACCTAGTTTGTCTTTCATGAAGATTTGGAGTTGCGATGCATATGTCAAGAAGTTAACTTCTGACAAGCTAGCACCTAAGTCTGATAAATGTGTTTTCGTGGGTTATCCTAAGGAAACCAAAGGATACTATTTCTACAACCGAAACGAGAACAAAGTGTTTGTTGCTCGAAATGGTACTTTCTTAGAAAAGGTGTTTCTTCGCAAAGGATCCAATGGGAGTAAAATAGATCTCGAAGAAATTCGAGTACATGAAAACAACATTAAACCAATGGTAGAGACTGAACCAAGTTCACAAGTAGTTGTGGAACCGGTTCAAGATGCACAAGTTCTTCGCCGAAGTAGTAGGTCACGATCCGAACTCGAGAGATATGGATTTCTCGTTACGGAAAGTGATGAAGTGGAGTTAATAGAAAATGATGAACCTACTTGCTATCAAGAGGCGATGTCCTCTCCTAATTCGGAAAAATGGCAAGAGGCCATGAAGTCTGAATTACAATCCATGGCTGATAATCAAGTTTGGAACTTGATTGATCCACCCGAAGGTGTAAAAATCATAGGGTGCAAATGGGTCTTCAAGAAGAAGACCGACATGGATGGGAAGGTGCACACCTATAAGGCTAGGCTTGTAGCTAAGGTATATAGGCAGATTCTTGGCATCGACTATGATGAAACATTTTCGCCTGTAGCTATGCTTTAGTCTATTAGAATTTTAATTGCCATAGCCGCATATTATGACTATGAGATATGGCAAATGGATGTCAAGACAGCTTTCCTTAATGGGAAGTTACTTGAGGATGTATACATGATACAACTTGAAGGATTTGTCAGTCCATAAAATTCTAACAAGGTGTGTAAGTTGCAGAAATCTATTTATGGATTGAAGCAAGCTTCTAGGAGTTGGAATCTACGTTTTGATGAAGCAATCAAAGAGTTTGGCTTTATCAAGAATGAAGATGAACCTTGTGTATACAAGAAAATTAGTGGGAGCGTAGCACTATTTTTAGTGTTGTATGTCAACGATATCTTACTCATTGGAAATGACATTCCTGCACTACAGACTGTCAAGTCTTGGTTGGGAAAATGCTTATCAATGAAAGATATGGGCAAAGATGCATATATCCTTGGTATCAAGATCTATAGAGATAGATCTAAGAGGATGATTGGTTTAAGTCAAAGTACTTACATTGATAAGGTTCTTAGAAGATTCCAAATGGAAAATTCTAAAAGAGGAAACTTGCCAATATTGCATGGTGTATCTCTTAGGGGGCTTTTGTTTTTTCATTTTACCTCTTATTAAGAGGTAAATCACTTAATTCTAAGAGGTAAAACACTTTAAGTGTGTTTGTTTTTTTTTTTTTCAAAGCCTTAATGCCTCTTAAAAGCCACCGATTTTTAAGAGGTAAAAATGGTGCCGAAAGCCTCTTAAAATGCACCGTTCATGCTTGGTTTATGTTAATTTTTTTAAAACCGTTTCTTGTTCACGCATTTACGTTTGGGTTTTTTTTTTTTTTTTTTTTTTTAATTTTTTTATTTTTTTTAAGCTGTTTATAATGAATTCGTATACAAAATCAAATAACTTATCCAATTCGGTAATTCGCTTTCGATTCTTGCCGCTCTTAATCATTCACCATTTTCAATCGAAATCGATTTCAGCACTTATCACTTAAAAAAAACAAAAACCCCCTTAGCAAGATTCAAAGTCCTAAGACTAATGATGAGCGAAAGAGAATGAATGGTATTCCATATGCTTCGGCAATTGGGTCTATCATGTATGCTATGTTATGTACTAGACCCGATGTCTCGTGTGCTCTAAGCATGACGAGTAGGTACCAATCGAATCCTGGTGAACCACATTGGATAGCAGTCAAGAATATCCTCAAGTACTTACGAAGAACTAAGGATGTATTCTTGATCTTTGGAGGAATGGAAGAAGATCTTGTAGTGAAAGGCTACACAGATGCTAGCTTCCAAACAGACAAGGATGATTTCAGATCGCAATCTGGATTTTTGTTTACGCTGAATGGAGGCACTATGAGTTGGAAAAGTTCCAAGAAAAGTATCGTCACTGATTCTACAACCGAAGCTGAGTACATAGCGGCATCTGATTCAGCTAAGGAAGTCGTTTGGATCAAAAAGTTCATTAGTGATTTGGAAGTCGTTCCAAGCATCAAAGATCCTATTGAACTTTACTATGACAACAATGGTGCCATTGCACAAGCAAAGGAACCTAGGTCACACCAGAGATCCAAACACATACTTAGACGTTTCCACATTATCCGAGAGATATGTGAAAGGGAAGACGTAAAGATATGCAGAGTAGACACTGATGACAACGTGGCGGACCTATTAACTAAGGGTATCCCACAAGCTAAGCATGATGATCATGTTAGGTCCATGGGTATTCGATACATGGGAGATTAGGCCTAGTGCAAGTGGGAGACTGTTAGTGTTATGCCCTAGGCATATAGTTGATAGACTTATGTGTCGACATTATTTATTATTATGTGAAAGGTTTATTATTTGATTATTATATGGTTTGCATATTTGTCTGTAATAATCTCCGTCCCTAATTATTATGTGAATAATTAGTATAAATGTTAATGGATAATCATATGATGATTATACGCATAGAGATGCACATTAAATTTATGGGTACTTGTTAGAGAACAAGTGACTGGACTTGACCAGTATGAGATTTATGTCATGGTCAAATGTCATAAATAAATCTCATATGGTCACTTCTTTTAGTCCGTAGACTTGAGATTATCATGACCTTACATATGATGAAAGTCATGTTTGATTTTAGTCAAACGATATCTTAACACGATATCTGTAAAGGCTATCATTGACATGATCGGAATCATGATGGGAAGGATGATAAGTCAAGATGGAATTTGTCCCTCGAAAGAGAGATATTTTGCTTGGGCCCCTCGATGAGTGATAATGATGAAAGTGTATGGCCATACCCCAATGCGATTGGATTATCATTATACTCAGAATCGAGAAAGTATTGAACAAATACAAGTTGACGAGGACTATGACTTGTGTTCAATATAACATCGTGAGACAAAGGGAGAAATGGAAGTGTACCATTGGAAACGTGAACTCTTACGTTATATTATTTGGGTAGACATAATGGCTTGCTAGAGTCCGCTTATGTCTTATGAGAGTCGATATGATCGAGCTCATTGCCAACATAATATAATCCTATTGGGTCACACACAACTAGAATTAATTGATTAAACCAGAGGAAGAATGATTGAGAGAATCCTGATGTGGCTTAAGACATCGCGCGACAGAACTTGTCCATGGGATTGGTCTGGTCGTGCGACACATTAAGCCACATAAGCGTTTTCAGACTAGTTTCCCAATTTGATTAGGAAACAAATATTAATGCTAAAGTAGTATAAATATAACAGTCTGTCAACCCTAAAAAGCTAGCCAAATTTCTGAAAAAGAAAATCACAACATAATTCTCAATATTCTTCAAGGTTTAAAGGATCTAGCAATCTTCAAGAAATCGTTCTTGGTTCATTCGAAGGTGTGGATACCAAAAGAGGATCTTCGCTCGTTTAACGATCAAGGCCTAGAGTTTGAAGCTTGTATTCAGAATCACATCAATACATCGTTCGATAGCTCAAGAACGGAAAGCGTTCAAGGTTGGTTATTTCTATCTCATAGGATTTCAAGTTAATTGTATAGAACAGATCCTAGGCTCTTGGGTTTTATGTTAATAGATGTTTAATTCTGCTACGCATGGACCCGTAAAACCCAACAAAGACGAGCTTTGTTCCTAACAATATTACCCTTCTCATCTGTTTTATTTTTAAAACTCCATTTTTCCCAATAATATTAGTATTAGGGGGACGTGGTGCTAAAAACCAAATGTTATTATGGGCACTACTAGAAACAGCTCGATTACCGATGGAATTTTACCGACAGACATGGTCCATCGGTAATACCGACGGACATTTAAGGGTTACCAACGGAAAAATAATTTTCATTTGCCGAGATTTTTTTTAAAAAATTTTCATTTTGGTCCATCGGTAATGCTATAAGTTCTGTCGGTAATAACGACAGTCGGTAATACCGACAGACTCTGTCCGTCGGTAATACCGACGGACTCTGTTAAACCCTACGCCGGTAATAAGATGTATAAATTAAACCCTACGCCTTTTCCAATCATTTATGCTTAAATTAAAATCAGAAACTAAATTAACGCAGCGCCGTTGCCGTTGCTGTTCAACGCCATTGCCATTCCGTCGTCGTCTCTCACCGGTTAGGTTAGTAATTCTCTCTCTCTCACTCGCTTTCTCTCTCTCTCTCTCATTAAATCCTTAAAAATCAGATATTCCACTTCCAGCGCCGTTGATCCGCCATTCCACTTCCAGCGCCGTTGCCGTTCCAGCGCCGTTGCCGTCGCCGTCCACCGTCACTTCCCTCCTTTCAACTTCAGCCGTTTAAAATCACAGAGGTAAGGATTCTAACAAATCTATGATTTTTATTAATATCCAAGAGTTATACTGTAATTGTTTTGAGAAATTCCATATTGAAATTATTTTAGAGTATTCATTGTCATTAGTTTGAAAGAATAATGCCATGAAATTATCAATCCCTCTTTCCCAGAATGAATCTACATATTGAAATTATTTTTGTTATTTGGCCCTACTCACATTGCATAATATACTTCAATATAATTTTGGACCAATTTCAAACGGGATCATTATTTTTCAAAGAATTTACTGGATCTTCTACTTCAATGAGAACTCTTTGTCTCCGTTTTTCAACTAATTGATGTTGCACATCTTCTTAATCAGTTTGTTGGACATGTAAGTACTCCATGTTAAGTTGCTTGCCATTCTTTGCTTCCAAAACTACTATGAACTTTTGTAGTCATAAGTGTACCTGATTCATTGCTACCATTGAAACTTCTTACTCACACCCCTTAGCTATATCAGACTGCATCAAATCTAAATTTCCCAAGTATATGTAGGAATGACTGCTAATTGGAAAGACCCGGATATGTGCAAGATGTTCATTGAGTTATGTGTGAAAGTCAAAGGGGGAGGGGGTGTATGTCTCAATAATGTAACATATTCAGCGGCACACTACCTCACTGGTTCTAGATCCCATTTTGGGGCGATTGATGGCATCGCGGACGGTGATGTATGTCGCCTACGTTTGAGCGCTTGATATCAATCCTGGCACCCTAGATGCACCTTAGGTCGGATCACACTTTTTGATCAAGCAGTCAACTTGTTACTCTTAATTTGTATTAGATGGCTTGTGTAAAGTCAAAGGGGGAGGGAGGGGGTGAATGTCTAAAATTAGGAAGACTTGGATGGAAGTATTGTTAAGGAATTAGACTCCTAATCATTATCTAAAATTAGGAAGAAAACTCTTAGTGGAACTGCTTGTAGGGTATTGTGGTTGGTGGTTAACATCTTAAAATATAAATAAGATGAGAGCCTTTCTCACCCACAGCTATCAAAATCCGTCCATCTTTGATCAAGAAAGATAGAGCAAATAAGTTCTCCACTGTTTGAGCAAAGGATTTTCTTTTTAATAAGAGTTTTTCCGGTTTCACTGTCCTCTTTTCTCTAAGGATCTCAAACATCACACCATGTTTGTGACAGTGTCTGTTTTCTCTTCACTGGTGTTATACTGTTACCTTGTTTTTACTTGTGACCGTAGAACACCAGTGAAGAGTAAAATAGTCACTGTCACAAACATGGCTGTTATGTTTGAGATCCTTAGAGAGGAGGACAGTGAAACTGGAAAAAATTCTTATTAAACAGAAAATCCTTTGCTCAAACAGTCGAGAACTTGTTTGCTCTATCTTTCTTGGTCTAAGATGAGATAGGGTTTTGATAGTTGTGGATGAGAATGACTCTCATTTTGTTTATAAATGTTAATTTAATTCATCATTGTAAAATTATATATTTTACAACAAAGAATTAATATTTAAAATTATTCACAATATTAATAATTTAAAAACTATGATACATGTGTGTGTTAATTCATTATTGTAAAATTATGCATTTTGCGATAATGAATAAAAATTAATGTTACAACGTGACGTTGTGACGGTTGAAACACAAAAGCTTAGAAACCCATTTAAGAATCTTTAACTTATAATGTTGAGGTCAACATGTAGTCATCGATTCTTAAATTTTCCGTGTGGACAGTCTTGAAATGCACGATTATATAATTTTGTAAATATCATCATTGTCTATTAAAATTGATTGAATAGTCGATAGTTGAGATATTTCGATTGCATGAATCCTATTGTTCTCTGAGTGTGTACTACACATGGTTGATTACACACCGCTGATTCTAATCGATAGTGTTTGATTGATCTAGTCTACGTCGTGCACTTGGAGACCATGGGGTTATGCTGCCGAAATTTCTTGATTTTCAATTATAAAGCAAGTTGACAAAGTGATATTTGCAATTCATCCGTGTATTTCGGGATGGGATAGAAGTCAACCCCAATTCTAAACCTAATGGACATGAATTGTCCTTTCACCCTAGAGAATGATATACTTTACAACAAAGAATTAAATATTAATATTTAAAATTATTCAGAATAATAATAATTTAAAAAATGTGATAGATGTGTGTGTTAATTCATTATTGTAAAATTATGCATTTTACGGCAATGAATAAAAATTAATGTTACGATGTGACATTGTGACGGTTGAAACACAAAAGCTTAGAAACCCGATTAAGAATCTTTAACTTATCATGTTGAGGTCAACATTTAGTCATCGATTCTTAAATTGTCCGTGTGGACAGTCTTGAAATGCACGATTATATGATTTTGTAAATATCATCATTGTCTATTAAAATTGCTTGAATAGTCGATAGTTGATATATTTCGGTTGCATTAATCCTATTGTTCTCTGAGTGTATACTAGACATGGTTGATTACACACTGTCGATTCTAATCGATAGTGTTTGATTGACCTAGTCTACGTCGTGCACTTGGAGACCATGGGGTTATGCTGCCGAAATTTCTTGATTTTCGATTATAAAGCAAGTAGACAAAGTGATATTTGCAATTCATACGTTTATTTCGGGATGGGATAGAAGCCAACCCCAATTCTAAACCTAATGGACATGAATTGTCCTTTCATCCTAGGGAATGATATACTTTACAACAAACAATTAAATATTAATATTAAAAATTATTCAAAATATTAATAATTAAAAAAATGTGATAGATGTGTGCGATAGAAGCCAACCCCAATTCTAAACCTAAATGAAGTGTCTTGTTGCTTTTAAGTTTGTAATCCAAATTTAGGGAATTGTAATGCGTTAATTACATCTAAACTGTTAATATATTATGAAATGCAGGAGTTAATTATGTCTGGAGAAGATCGTAGATGGATGGATAATCGTAGTAATCTCGGTAGAAGGGGTGTCAGACCTCAATTCTTAGAAGGTTTAGAACATTTCGTGGAGTTTACTAGAGCGCATCCCCAGTGCATGCATGATGATAAGATTAGGTGTCCTTGTAAAAAGTGTAAGAATAGAAAATATCTTAGTGTTGGATGGGTAAAGAAACAAGTTTTGGAGGCAGGATTTGTTGATGGTTACAAGGTATGGGTAGCGCACGGGGAGCGTTATGTGGTTGAAACAATTATTCGCAATCATCCTACTGTATCACGTGGTTCGCCAAGGGAACCTGAACATTTGATTGATGAAGAGGAGTCGTCTGTCGATTTGGATGATATGGTTCGAAATGCGGCTGGCCCAGAGTTTGATTGGAACCCTAATCCAACAGAGGCACCAAATCCTGTTGCAAAGAAGTTTATGGATTTAATGGACTCTGCAAATGAGAAAATTCATCTTGGTGCAAAGGCTACAGTGTTAGAGTAAGTGACTGAGCTTCTAACTATCAAGGCTGATACAAATATGAGCCAGCATACTTACGATCGTATCATGTCATGGGGACAACGGATGCTACCCGAAGAAAATAATATGGTTCACAATTTTTATGAGACGAAAAAGTTGGTGGGGCAGATTGGTCTTGGGTATGTTAAAATTGATGCTTGCAAGAATCAGTGCATGCTTTTTTATAAGGAAAATGAGGGCCTCGATTCATGTTCAATATGTGGACTTAGTAGGTATAAGCCACCACGCCGTGGTAGTGCCAAGCACTAGAAAAACGTGCCTCAGGCGCAGTTGCGTTATATACCGCTAATTCCCAGGTTGCAATGAATTTATGCATTGAAAGAAAGCTTAGAAGCCATGCGTTGGCACAAAGAGTGTCCTCGTGAAGAGGGTGTGATGACTCATCCTTCTGACGGTGAAGCATGGAAACATTTTGATGCTACTTACCCTGATTTTGCTGCGGATCCTAAAAACATAAGGCTGGGGATATGTACAGATGGGTTTTCTCCATTTGGACCAGGGGAAAAATCTTATTCATGTTGGCCTGTTATAGTCACAGTGTATAATCTTCCCCAGTGGTTATGCATGACTGATCCTTATATGTATTTGAGTTTGTTCATTCCCGGGCCTTCAAATTCGGGCAAAAACATTGATGTGTATCTTCGACCTCTGATGGATGAACTCAAACAGCTGTGGAATGATGGTGTCCAGACATGGGATGCTTTCAAGTTGCAAAATTTTAACATGAGGGCTGCAGTGATGTGGACAACTAATGACTTTCTCTCTTATGGTATGATGTCGGGATGGAGCACGCATGGGAGATTAGCCTGTCCGTATTGTATGGAAAATACAGATGCATTCACACTTCAGCATTACAAGAAGCAGTGTTGGTTTTATTGCCACAGACGGTTTCTTCCAAGTGACCATCCATTTCGCAAACAGAAGAATGCTTTTACCAAAAATAGAGTTGAGCATCGGGGCCCCTCTCCTCATCTGAGTGGCGAGGATATTTTTGAGCAGGTGTCTGAAGTATCTAATGTCGGGTGGGGAAAGTAGTTTTCAAAGGATAGACCAGACGGATTTGGTAAAGACCATAACTGGATCAAAAAATTATATTTTGGGAGTTACCTTATTGGAAAATGAACTTGATAAGACATAACCTTGATGTCATACATATTGAAAAAAATGTGTTTGACAATATTTTCAATACAGTGATGGGTTTTAAGGCCTCAACGAAGGACACAGACAAGGGTCGGCTAGACCTTGAAGCGATTTGCAATCGTAAAGATCTCAACATTGTTAAAGTTAATGGAAAAGATTTCAAACCAGTTGCTCCCTTTGTTCTGTCAAGAGAGGATAAGCAACATGTTCTGCAGTGGTTGAAAGATTTGAAACTTCCTGATGGGTATGCATCTAATATTGGCAACTGTGTGAATGTGGAAGAAGGGACGGTATATGGGTTGAAAAGTCATGATTGTCACGTATTATTGGATAGGTTGCTACCCATTGCATTTAGGGACATTCTCCCTAATGAAATATGGGTTTCCCTAACAGAATTGTGTGAATTCTTCAGAGCATTGACTTCCAGCACTCTTCGTGTTAAGGATATGAGAAGACTCAAAGAGAGCATTGTGGTGACAATATGCAAGCTTGAAAAGATATTTCCGCCATCTTTCTTTGATTCAATGGAGCATTTACCAATTCACCTAGCTTATGAAGATAGAGTTGGAGGACCTGTTAAGTACAGATGGATGTATCCATTTGAACAATTTTTGGGGAGTTTGAAAAAGAAAATGAGCAATAGAGCAAAAGTTGAGGCATCTATGTCTGAAGCAGTGATTGTCGATGAAATTGTGTCATTTGTTTCAACATATTTTCACCCCGGCATTGAGACAAGGTTCACTAAAGTGGGATGCAATTATGATGGGGGAGTCACTGATCCTGATGGAAAAATTTCAGTTTTTTCTTCTCCTGGTCGATTCCTTGGCAATAGAAAGTGCACGCGCATGCTAAGCAAAAAAGAATTAGAAGTGGCTAAACTCTATATTCTCCTTAACTGTGATGAGGTCGAGGACTACTTGAAGTAAGCATTCTTCATTTGTTATTAAGTAATGTTAATCCTAATAACTTTAATACGAACTAAGCAACTTTATGTTCTCCTTGAATGCAGTATGTTCGAAGAACAGGCTGGAGACATTGCACCTGAATTGATTTCAATAAGGACAGACAACGAATTTCCCTCCTGGTTTAATAATTATGTAAATGCCAATTCATTAATTCAATGTTTTTAATAGAATTTGAAGTATGAGTTTTTTACTATCTATGTGTTTTTATTTAGATTTTGAACAACCGTGGAGATGCAAAAGCTGCGAGATTACAGGCATTAGCACACGGTCCGTCCTTAAGAGTGAATGTATATAAGGGATATTTTGTCAATGGCTACGTATTCCACACCGAAGAATATGGCCAAACGAAATCAAATTGGAATAGAGAGGTCAATCTCAAAGGAAATCTCGATTATTATGGCGTATTGAAAGAAGTTATTGAATTGGAGTACTTTTTTGGAAATTCTGTAGTTCTTTTCAATTGTGAGTGGCGGGACGCTGAGCGAGGCATTATCAAACATGGCACTATTTATCTCGTTGACTTAAAGCATTCTTCTAGGCATAATGGTGATGATGTGTTCATTCTTGCATCTCAAGCACAACAGGTGTATATGACCCCCTACCCCCGTCGACGAAGAAAGTCTAGCGGATGGTGGGCCGTATGGAAAACCAAAGCAAGAAGCACTTTTGATATACCATTACGTGAAAAACGTCTACTTAAAATATTGATTCATCATTAAATGATTCTTATCAAGAAGAGGAAATGCCTATACCTCCGATTATTTTCTTGAATGATAATGTCGAGGATGAAGCATTAATGGCCGAAAACACCCGTCCACTAGGGGAGGAAGTCACTTTTAATGAAATCGAGTATGACAATGTGGAGGATGAGGAAGGAGAAGGGTATATATCTGGGTCTGATGATGAAGATGGGAAAGAAGACGACGACGAGGAAACTAGTGAAGAAGAAATTGAATTTTGTAGTGATAGTGATCAAGATTGTAGTGAATGAATCAGTTTAGTTTTAATTCAGATAATGTTTTGTATATAATGTTTACATTTTATATCACTTATCACTGTCCAATTTTTCTGCAATTAATAGAATCATTTTTTTCATCTCTACTATGCTTTTCAATTTTACTTGGTTACTCTTACATGCTATGTAATATTACATCTATCTCATGATTTGGTCTAGACATATCCGAATTAATATTGAGATGGGACTCTCTATTCACAAGGGTAACAAATGAAATGATACACTTGTATATAATGGGTGCACGGCTATTGAAACAAAGACTATAATATTGTAAGAACAAAATCAAAATAACAATATCCAAACGTAAAACCAAGTCAACAAACATGATTAAGTTACTCCCTCCTAAAATTCCTAAATGAATGCTTCCTACTATTTAAATTTTGTTCTACTTGATTCATTTTCTGTCTACATATATAATATTCTATCTTAGATATGTCGGGTCGAGGTGGCAATCGTTCAAAGAGAGGGAAGGTTGCGAGTTTTGTGCATCATCTTGTTTCACCAAGGACGGGAGGGAGGGGCTCTACTTCTGGTTCTGGACGTAGTGATGATGATGTGATCAATCCAGGTATTGATAGCTCTAGTGTTCCTGTTAGTGAACCATCCAGGCGGGTTATTTTGGATACAAATATTGATGAGGAAGGAAAAATGGAAATTTCTATCTCTCCCAGTGGCCAGTAAGTATTATTTAATTGTAAATGTCATATATATAATGTTTACATTTTATTATTGTCTTTTTATTTGTATATATATTGATATATTATTTTTTAATTAATATCTTAATAGGTTTATACATGGTGGTTGTCAAGACCTTGCTCGATGGTTTGGGGATTTATTCAGTGGGTATACTTTTGAGGAATTTTATCCCACCCCAAAATCAATATCAAAAGATGTGTATGATATCTGGTATAGCCAGTTTCGGTTAAAATTACTCAATTCTCTTTCCTTTGTAATGTTTGTAGACTAGTCCCCTGTTCATCTTTATGTTCTAATTTACTCTTAATAATTAATTAGCAACAACTATTTTACTCCCTGTTTATTTATCTACCTTTACTATTTTTGTAGCACATATATTCATGCCCCGGATGCTCCGACGTTCAAATAGAGAAGGCTTTCAAGCAATTAGTTGCTAAGCGGTACGCTGGTAAAGTATATGACATGAAAAAAAAGTGGCTAAGGGATGGTTTGCCTCCAACTAATTTCTCTTATAGTGTGTGGGAGAGTGGGAAGCCTATTGGAATAGTGAAAAATTTCAAAAAAAATCATAAATTGCAAAGAATAATAGGAACACACAAGAGGGGCGGGGGAGTGTGCACACTGGAGGATCAATTAACTTCAGCGAGACTTGGTCCCGAATGGTAAACTTACTTAATTTATTATCCGTTTATAAATTAAGAAATACTCTATTTGATTCATATATTGTTATTATTTGATGAAATTTTGAATTTTTAATTTTTTTATATGTTAAGCGAAAGAAACACGGAGATAATGAGGCTGATGCAGCTGCTGTGTTTATGGCTACATATACTGCGGAGGCTCCTGATGGCTCAGGGCTACAATGGGTTAACCCTTATTACCAGACCCTTTATGTAAGTGTTAATAGTATTTTCTATTAGTAAATTATTTAGTTAAAGAAATATTATTTTCTACCATAGTATATAATGTTTTTTTTTCCAGGAAGAGTATGATAGGCGTGCTCGTGACAAGTCTATTGAAGAAGGAAGTATGGAGCCTGAGAGCACCGAGCGGCCCGCCTTTCGTGAAAAGCTTTGGGCGGCCATTGTCCTCCGAGACAAGCAACCAAAGGGAGACCTCTTGCTTGGATTCGGAGGACATGGTGCTGGGTATTTTTACATGCCATTTCGCAGCCCTACTACGCAGTACTTTTCTTCTTCTTCCTCCGGCAGTCAGCATGTGGATCAAGAGGCGTTCGATGATCGGGTTCAGAGAGAGGTTCAAAGGCAAGTGGAGCAGATGCAGAGCTGCATCCGAGCCGAGTGCGCCCCAGTGCGGCCCAGTGCAGAGCATATTGGAGGAACGTCTTCGGGAAGAGCGAGAACTTCAGCAAAGCCAGTTTGAGCAGCGCATGCAACAATACTTGACCACCATGAATTTGCAACCACAGCAACCTAATAGCGGTAATTCTTCTGACTCATCAGTCGGTCAATACCTTAGGCGAAGTGGCGGTGGCATTAGCGGTAGCGGCAGCGCTCATGGTCGTGGTCGTTAAACATTCATTTTATTTGACATGCAATCAAATAAACATAATTTGTTTCCCTTTCCCTTTCCCTTTCCCTTCCCTTTTCCCCAAGCGAAACAGTTTCCCTTTCCCCTATTACCCTTTCCCTTTCCCCTTTCCCATTTCGCTTCTGGTTGTTGGATACAGTTTCCCTTTATTTGATGTTCAAGCGAAACAGTTTCCCTTTTCCCTTTTCCCCTACCCCTTTCCCCCTACTCCTTTCCTATTTCGCTTGATTTGGATGGTTGTTTCAAGCGAAACAGGTTGTTTGTGTTTCTCTGTATGTTGGGATTTGTTTAAAATAGGTTTGACAGGTTTACAGGTGGTTTACAAATAAAACATAATTTTTTAAAAAAATCTGGATAGATTACCGACGAAAATTTCCGTCGGTAAATAATAAAAGTAAAAAATTAAAACTCATTACCGACGGAAATTTACGTCGGTAAATAAAAAAATAAAAAAACTTAAACTCATTACCGACGGAAATGTCCGTCGATAATGGGTTTAGATTTCCGACGGACATTTCCGTCGATAAAGTTTAAGATTTCCGACGGATATAGCCATCGGAAATGAGTTTTATTTTTTTTTATTATTTACCGACGGACATTTCCGTCGGTAACTCTCCGGCGATGGCTCCGACACCGGCCGGCGTACTTCATTGCTGACGGACGGTTTCCGACGGAATTTTTGGTTTACCGACAAACAATCCGCCGGAAATACCGACGAAATTGGTCCGTCGGTATTACCAACCAATTTTTACCGACGGAATCCGTCGGTAATGACCATTTACCGACGGAAATGGGCAATTACCGTCGGAAATTTCCGTCGGTAAAAGGTCATTTTCCAGTAGTGGGGTAAACGGTTCAAGCTCCTCTTGCATGGCTTGAATCCAATAATTATCTTTTAAGGCCTCAACTACATTCATAGGTTCTAGGGAAGAAACATAACACGAGTATTTTACCTTGGCATATGTGGTGGACATGCACACATACGTTACCATACTACGATAGTCAATTGGTTCTTTGTACCTCATCCTTACGCCTTCATTCACTTCTCCTATCACATGTGAGGTAGGATGATCTCTTCTAACACTAGCACTATAAGAATAAGGGTTTTTAGCCACGATAGTTGGACCGTAGTAAATAGAGATAAAACCATTGCTAATAGTATTCACCACGGTTTTGTCATGTTTTTACGTCCGATACTTTTGTGAGCGTCGCTTATACTGTTCTACGTTTTCTAAACCGTGACAAATAGTATTTGCAATGGTTATGATCATGGTTAAAAACCGTAACACAAGAAGTGTGATATATGTTATTTTTTTATTTGTCACGATTGTTGTGACATTTAAAAACGGTGCAATTTTTAATACTTGTGACAATTTGAAACCGTCGTAGAAGTTATGTGCGACATATAAATCATCATTTGTATTGATAATTAACGTGGCAAATGATATCATAATGTGTGTTTTTCATATTTGTAACACAATTCAAAACTGTGATATATAGACTTTTTTTTAATTATAAAACCTAGTGTACTATATATATTCTTTGTACTACATTTAGTAGCAATAAAAGATTTAAATGACCATTTTAACTGTAATGTATAAATTTTCATAAAATTCTAAAAACGGTGACATAAGTTCTTAAACAAAAATCCTAAATAATTCATTCTAGTAAGTCAAATCTAACAACTATTTATATTAAGCATTTGCTACTATTAAGAATTTGCCTGAAGTTAAACATGTACAAAAGTGTAATCATGACCATAATCTAATCTAAAACATCAAAGTTTAGAAGTTGAAGTTGAAGATCAAAGAGACATCATCAAGGCTCCAATATTGTCATGCGTATACAGAAAAGCAAATCTTCATAAGTGAATGAATATCTTTGAAAAATGAAATCATAAACAAAATCACGAGTACTTCATATTTTTGATTTAAAACAAACGGATAATAATTACTAATCGATGACATGACATATTATAAGTTTGAAAAAAAACTAACAAAGAAATTAAGTAAAAAAAACTAGAGTATGATTTAAAAAAAATTACTTACAAAAAAAGTCATCTAGCTACAAATCTCATTTGACCAATCATCACCCAATGTTGTAAAAATCTGTGAACAAGAAAATGATGTGGATTAGTCATAAGGTGGAGTAACATTATGAAATAAATACAAGAATAAATAGAGTACTCAATTATATTGTAGTCGGTTAATACACAAATTCATCAATTCTTAATATTATCATCACTACAATAGGGCTATTGAATTTAAAATACTAGCTTTGAAATAAATATAAGACTAAACAGAGTACTCAATTCTAAGTAATATGACTTACTTGACCAACGCATGATGGGATACGAGGAGATCCATTCAGAGTATCTGAATATGGAATGATCCCATGTGCGTGTAATTGATGTTTTACCTCGGTTGCAACTCCAGCGGCAATTTCATCTGCAATTTCCTCTTTGCGGATGCGCTCTGATTCATTCAGTTTAGTAGCTACCTTAGCATCAACAAGTCTTTCTATCCTATCAGAAGAGGCACATGAAGAAGATGAACTTGAACCAAATGTCGTTGGAGTTGGGCCTAGACCAAATGTCTGAACACGACCATGACCATCAGGTCCCATAACTTGAGTAAAAACTTCATATATCAACTCAGATGTGCGCTCTGACTCAGGTACCTCATATAGTTTCCTATTCATTTGCTCATGCAAGATTTTATATGAGAATACAAATTAAAAAATATAAATTGATCTATTTACTTGGTTACACATACAAGTGCAGCTTCCACTTCTTCTGCATGGGCTCCATTCTTCTTCAAACCTGTGCGGCAAAACACGTATTGGCGTGATATATCTTCTCCTTTTTCCATCATCTACGATACAAATATATTACAAAAGTGTAACACACTTGCTGAGAGTTACATTATTTATTAAGAATGGCGTGATATATCTGGTTTGTTTATTAATAAACCATATATATTAAGTACTCATTAAATAAACAAGGAACCCTTAACTCAAGCCAGATATCAGCAAATGATGTTCTTCCCGTCCTATGAGGGAACTCTAACTGTCCACGGTTTTCCTTGTTCCTCTCTGCATCTTCCCGTTTGGTAAAAAATTATCATGTAAAGTATATAAATATGCGGCTAGTCAACAAAAGAAAATGCCCTTGGAACATGATATAAGTTATTTATAGGACACTTGGAACATACTTCCAAGCTTAGGAACATCAAAATACAAGGGAAAAGAACCAAACATTAATTATTTGAGGATAATATATATAAATCATCAAAAGCATCATTATCTCATCATTTTCCATAGTAACCTGTTACACAAGAATTAAATATACCAGCTCCCAAGTACTAAACAATTACCATATTAACCAACTAACATCAGTAAGCAGACTTGTGTCAAGATTGGGCCTTCTTCCCCTCATTAGATAGATAACAAATGTGGGACCACCCATCATAACATATAAGCAAAACTGACAAGGGTCTTACAAAGGATTTATAAATTGAAATGCACAAATTTAAGAAATATTTCAAATTTGAGACTTGATATCTAACTCAATCTATTCAACAACAAACAAAAATTCAGAAGAAATCATGTTACTTGTGAATGGAGGCTGAATTGTTCCTGCCTCATTGCGTTTATATAAAATTTGTCAATTTGACACCAATACTGCAAGGATCAGCCAAATCCATTCAATCTCACTACACCATACACTACATGTAAAGGCAACAAAACTTTATAAGCTTGAATTGCGTGCTTATAGCCTGCTATAGCTTGGTGCCTAGGGCAGCAATCACAAGTTGGCTCTTCTATACGAGGCGTACATATATATAAGTATAACCAAACTCCAAAAGTGCAAGGCATAAACCTTGGCTACACGCAGACGACCACCAGATAGTCTGTTTTCACTTCTACTAAAGTTATTCCAGTAGAGTTATTGTTAAATCATGGTGCTATTTTGTCCAGCCAAAAGCCTTTGTCTCCAAATTCTTGAGCTATCTTACATAAGTATTATTAAGCTCTATGGTGTAATATTGCTATGGTGTAATATTGCTGAGCTTTCCAAGTAATTGCAAATAAGTCCAAGAGCAATCACTAAACAAGTGTTCTTAAGGGATGAATTATGTTTTAATTTATGAAGACGTATGCATCCAAGTCTGGTTGTGCAATTAATTAATACAAATGAAAACATTGTTGAACGACATGTGATTCATCAATGAATTCTAGCATAAAGTAATATCTCAATTCCTACCAAACTAGTGCCATCAAATCATATTCATAAAATAAGCATTTCATGATTTACTAGTATCTAGTTCAGTCATGTGTTCGCTTAAACTATCATAATCACTAACGAAACATGTAAATTTAGTACTATTTCATACTGGAGTAATCCTTTGAAGGCAATGTATGTATATATACACAAATGTCTCTGTGTGTTTGCCAATAAACACACAACAGAGATCAATCCATCAATTTATGCCTAAAAAATGCCTAATCACTGCTCGATTAATTTGATTTTTCACATATTGAATTTGAAATATAATAGTAAATCAAATGATCAGCTACTTTGTGATGGTTCACTCGATCGATTACATACAATTCAAATAGGTCTTTAGCATAAGAGAATTAGCACTAATTAGGAACTTACCTAAGAGATTTGAAAATCAGACCAACTTCTGCTTATCAGAGAGAAACATAAAAACAAACCTAAGTCTTTCCTCGCCGAAAAAACCAAGAACAACAGCCAAATCCTTCCAGAACCCGTGTCTCTGTCTCACCTAGAATTGATCTGGGAAAAATCTATATGTGGTGAGAATATGATTATAATAGAACATGAGGGAGGGAGTATTTTTCAAGCTAGAGATTACCTTTAAGAATATTTCCGCGTATGAAGATTTCTAGGGTTTGCGGTTTACGGTTTGCATTGTTGAAGGTTTGCGTTGAACTGCTGTGAGTACGCCAATCCAATTCGCGACCCTTTTAAGGTGCATTTTAATATGATAAAATTGCACTAGGGGCATTTTGGTAAATTCCCGGTCCATTCCGAGACCTCCGAAAACATTTCATAAGTTTCTTGCGAAGGAAGTACTTTTAAGTACTTTTCTCATGCAAAAGGACCTACAAGGAATAAATCATTTTGGACCTTTTGGGAATTAACCCGAAATGTTCCAGAACCAGGTTTTGGTGCCAGAAACGGTTATGGGCGTGCTCAGTCGTGCTACATCTCGAGCCATGGAAAATGGACGCAGAAGGTCGTGCGACACAACTCAACCACCATTAGTAGCCTATAAATAAGACCCTACCCCTCTCATATTTAGATCCTTTTCCTCCATACTGTTACTCTGCCCATTTTTCTACATACCACACACACCAAAACACACATAAAATCTCCTCTCTCTCATACTAATTCCCTCCTTCTCTCCTTCAACCCGATTCAACCCACACACCACCTTTGGATCTCCCATCCACCATCACTCTCGAGCTAAAGTCACTAAAGAAGCTGTGTTGAAGGGTTCTATACCAGACTTGGTATAGGATTCGTGGAGCTACAAGGGTAACCCCTTTTTCCCTCTTCTCTCTCTCATACTACTTTGTTATTTTCATTATCCATGCTATTTGTCTTAATCTGATTCGATAATTACACTCACCTGTTCCTAATTATCAAATCACAATTGCCATATCTCTGTTTAAGCAATCTGATTGGTGTAATTGTTTGTTCATAGTTGGATATCATTGAATTTGTGGCTTGTTTGCCAAGGGAGTGTGGATCTTCCCATATCCACAGCCCTTTGGCCAATTCATTATTAATTCGTGTTTATTTGAGTTGATCTCATGCTATAAGTTGATTTGGTTTGATCTCTATTAGTTCTGGGTTCATCATGTAAGGTTGCTGCAGATTAGCATCCTATGTCATGCGACACAGTCTGTCTTGATGAGTCTTGTGTCATGCGACACAACTTGTTAGGCAGATCCTATGTCATGCGACACATCTTGCCCATCTGCAGTAACCCTTTTCCAGTTGTAAGTTGTTCTCATATGTGTAATCTGGGATATGGCCCCCCATTGTTCTAAATGGCTCACAAATTGTAACAATCCCATTTCGTTAATAAAATTCATTTACCGCACCTATTGTCATTGTTGTTTGCACACACTATGAATGGTTTTGTATGTTTATATCGAAAGACTCATCTATGGACAAGGCGTGTTGGGTGAACCCTCAAGTTCTTCCCAACACGTAACCTGACCCCCGAACCCTTTTCTCTTTTTCAAAGGTTTTTCAAAGTCTACCTTAAAACATGGCATGGCGACTCCCAAAAAATATTCATTTCCATAAAAAATTTTGGCGAGCGTACATTCAATGGCGACTCCGCTGGGGACGTCTTTTGAAAACCTGTTTTTTCAAAATTAAGAGGGTCAAGCTTTCATCCATTTAAACATCCAATGTGCTCATTTTGTGTGCATCTTTAATGACCATGTGTGGTACATGCATTTTATAGGATTGTGATATTTGTGTGCCTTTTATGTGCTTCATGATTGTTATGTTACTATATTCTATTATTGTGAGTTGTTCCTTGCAATGAGGAGGCAGGGGCTGAATTTCTGTTTCAGGTTCTGGTTCAGCGGCTGGCCAGGTCGTGCGATAGGCTTGGACCATTCTGTCCTGTGTCACGCGACAGAACTAGCCACTGAGCAGTTTTCAGGTCCTGGCTAAGGGTAGTCCCTTGGATCGGAATGTGCAGTTGATTATTGTACCTTGCTAATCTGTGTGCTGTGTTTTTCCCATTTGTTTTTCCTTTTCAAATAAAAAGAAAATAAAAATATGGATTCAAAATTTGTTTTTCATAAATAAAAGAACATAGTCATCCGCACACTACGTCACATAGATTTAGAACCCTCGGGTGTGATTGATGGCATCACAGACGGTGATGTAAGTCGCCTGCCTACGCTTGAGCGCCTAATATCAAGCCTATCTGTGATGTACCCGATTTTTGAAATCAAACGGAGTCGCCACGCCATTTTTATTTTAAGGGCCAAAACTTTGAAAAATGCCCGAAATGAGAGATTTGGGTTCGGAGGTCACGTTACGCGCCGGGAAGGACGTTAGTGTGCACCCGGAATGCCTCGTAAAACGAGTCATCCAAACATTCAAAATCATTTGTTTGTGTGTGTGTGTGTGTGTGTGTGTTACTTTGGCAAAAATAAGTTTAAACTGAGGAAAGTAAAAATTGAGAATTCTTTATTAGACTTTGGACAGATCCCATGATTTTTGGTGTGATTTTTGGGTTGAATTTTGGTACTCAAAAGATTTTTGGAAGCTGGAAACCATTTCTGCCAGAATGAAAAAGGCAGTGGACACTTAATTTTGAAATGGACTTTAGGGCTTGAAAACTCCAGAATCTGGGAAAAGTCCGAGAATTAAAAATGTTCAAAACACCTTAAATAAGGTTTCTGTAAAAGAACTTTTCATTTTGGAGATGATTTGAGGACCCAAAACCTTCTGGAAATCTCAGATGTGAAATCTGGACTTCCAGAGACTGATGAACTGACCTTTAAAGGAAAATTTGAAAAAGGGAGTTTTACTCACGTAAAAAATTAAGTAAAAATATTTCTGGAAAGCTCTGGATGTTGGCTACAAAAAGTGTTTTGTAGTAAACACCAAATTCCATGTTTATCTGTGTCAAAAAAATTAGACCATGGACTGGGGTCTTAGTAAATTGCTACTGGACAGCAACTTCTCAAGAAGGAAAACATGATTTTAAAAGGGGTTTTGCATCCATGCTTGTCCCCATTTCCCTAGGTTTTGATTAGTAGTCACTAGACATTTTAGTGGTGATCTACTATATCAAACCATCCTTGGGGTACATTAGGACTTAAGCATTTCATTTGCTTGGGAAGGGGAATTTTGTAGAGATGAAATTAAAGAGAAAAATCAACTAGAGATTTAAAATGTGGACCATTTGAGATGGTCATTCATGAAGATGAACTTCAAGATGACCATCTTAGGTCAAGATTTAAGTTAAACTAGACATAAAGTAAATCAAAGTAAGAAGAACAAGATGAACAAGAAGTTAAAGGAGAGTTTTAGGGTTTAGAGAAGGAGGGCTTTACCAATGGTGACACCCTATCTTCCTAGGCTTGGAATTTGACTTGAGGAGTATCAAGATTTGGTGTTTGACTTGAGGATTATCAAGATTTGGTGTTTTGGATTTGTGTTTGGGTGGATTCAAGGCTTGAATGTGTTTAGGGTTTGATGATAGAGTTGGTTAAAGAGAAAACAAGTAGATAACACTTAAGTCCTCTATGTTTTCTCTCTAATCCTCCTCCTAAGGGGTGATTTGAGCATGGATTGGTGTATGTATGAGAGTATGTATGAGAGTGTTTTGAAAGTATTTTGAGTGAGTGGGGTTTGGGAAAGATTGAAGAGAAAATGGTGGCAATTCTAGTGAATTCCCACTGTTTTCTCCCTATTTTTCGCCAGAATACAGCTTCTATGAGCCAATTGTGTTGTGTAAACTAAGAGAGGAGGGTTCAATTTATAGGCCACTGAAATTTACAATCATATCCGCGCGGTCTGTAAACGTGCACTGTTTATTAAATGCTGCTCCAGGCTTTGAACAGGAAGAATAAAATTCAAAAATTCCAGCAGTTTATGTTTTTCAACTTGCCCAATTCGGATTTTTCCAATTTCTTTTGCTTTTTGAGATTCTTTTCTTGGTTTATCTTTAAATGGCAAACCCTAATCTACCCTTGGTTGGTTAGAAATGTTAGAAATTTTAGAAATGTTAGGAATGTTATAACTTTCGTTAATTTTCTAACGAAAATGCTAACAACTCAAATTGGAGCACTTACAGTAGCCCCTCGGCGACGGCGCTTTCGAAGAAAGCGGGGTCGTCGATAAGAGTAAGGCTCCATATTCGACAGGATGATCGAGTGATCGAGTGGCTGAACCTAGCGATAGGTTACCTACGTATCCCGAATGGGAATCAAGCCATCTGTAGTTCGGGTCTTTGACCATGGGGATGATGGCGTTTTAGGTGCCTCGAACCTTGATGAGCGAGTTCTGCAGTCGTTTGCTGAAAGAAACTCTGCTGGGGGTAGGAAGTGACTATTTTGGTCTGGTGGCTAGAGTTGTATATCCGCTCTGCTGGGGATAGGAATGACCATTTTCGGTCTGATGGCTGAACCTAATGATAGGCTACCTACGTATCCTTTAGAGGAATCAAGCCAGTCGTAGTTCGGGTCTTTGACCCTAGAGTAACTGTTTTAGGGTGTCAACCTAAGATTTGACTATTTTTGGGAAGTCGCCCTAAGATCTGACTATTTTTGGGAAGTCGCCCTAAGATCTGACTATTTTTGGGAAGTCACCCTAAAATCTGACTATTTTTGGGAAAACACCCTAAGATCTGACTATTTTTGGGAAGTCACCCTAAGATTTGACTATTTTTGGGAAGTCGCCCTAAGGTTTGACTACTTTTGGGAAGTCGCCCTACAGTTTGACTATTTTTGGGAAGTCGCCCTAAGGTTTGACTATTTTTTGGGAAGTCGCCCTAAGGTTTGACTATTTTTGGGAAGTCGCCCTAAGGTTTGACTATTTTTGGGAAGTCGCCCTATGATTTGACTATTTTTGGGAAGTCGCCCTATGATCTGACTATTTTTGGGAAGTCACCCTAAGATCTGACTATTTTTGGGAAGTCACCCTATGGTTTGACTATTTTGGGGAAGTCGCCCTGTGGTTTGACTATTTTGGGGAAGTCACCCTATGATCTGACTATTTTTGGGAAGTCGCCCTATGATCTGACTATTTTTGGGAAGTCACCCTAAGATCTGACTATTTTTGGGAAGTCACCCTATGGTCTGACTATTTTTGGGAAGTCACCCTATGATTTGACTATTTTGGGGAAGTTGCCCTGGTAATGACTTCGGTTTGTCGAATTAGGGGATGATTGCGATTTATCGCTTTCCTCGTGTTGTGTGTGATAGCGTTCTAGGTACCTCAAACCTTAATGATGGCGTCTTGGGTGCCTTGAATCTTCATGATGGCGTCTTAGGTGCCTCGAACCTTGGAGATGGCGTCTTAGGTGCCTCGAACCTTGATTTGAAATGATTTCCCTTTGATGGTTTGGGATAGATGGTCTATTGGTGGACTTCATTTGAAGGGATCGGTCTTATGTTTGCTGCCGAGGAAATGGATGATAATGGGAAAAGAAACGGGATTCCGTTAACCCATTTGGGAATTTGTTAGCCTTTGTTGGAGTTTAGTTCAGGAGTATGAACCTAAATGGGGACTTAGTTCAGGAGTATGATTCTAAGTCGAGGTTTAGTTCAGGAGTATGAACCTAAATGGGGACTTAGTTCAGGAGTATGATTCTAAGTCGAGGTTTAGTACCTGAGAGAGACTATTTGAAGGCGTTCTCGCAGGGGAAGATTAGAGCTTACGATGATCATCGGGGAAAAGGGTGACCGTGTTGGTCAAGTGGCTGGACCTAAGGTAGGCTACCTACGTATCCCGAGTGGAAATCAAGCCTGGACGTGGTTCGAAAACTGCTGGGGATGGTCTTTGATGGTTTGACGGTATTTGGGAGTCACCCGAGGTTTGACTGTTTTTTGGGAAGTCGCCCTAAGATTTGAATATTTTTGGGAAGTCGCCCTAAGACTTGACTATTTTTGGGAAGTCACCCTAAGATTTGATGATAATGTTCTTTTAGAAAAGTAGTTGACTAAGATATGCTTTCATACCTGTGCTGCTTACACTGTAGGCTGCTTAGGAAGGAGCGAGGCTACGGGCGATGTTGATGAAGAGTTGTTGGGTTGCGGTTTCTGCCGACGATTTGCTTTGTCTTTGGAGGCATTTTGACCTGAAGGGGGAGTTTGGTTGAGTCCGCATCTTCTTTGGTGATCGTCAACCTTGTAGAAGTTGTTGAGCTTGTCTTCACATTGGGACTTCTTGCTTTTGAGAACTTGGCGTCTCTGACCGATTTTCATTTGAGAACTTGGCGTCCCTGACCGATTTGCATTTTGAGAACTTGGCATCTCTGACCGATTTGTATTTGAGAACTTGGCGTCTCTGACCGATTTTCATTTGAGAACTTGGCGTCTCTGTCCGTACCGTATTTGAGAACTTGGCGTCTCTGACCGAACTGTATTTGAGAACTTGGCGTCTCTGACCGAACTGTATTTGAGAACTTGGCGTCTCTGACCGAACTGTATTTGAGAACTTGGCGTCTCTGACCGAACTGTATTTGGCGTCTCTGACCGAACTGTATTTGAGAACTTGGCGTCTCTGACCGATTTGTAGACACTAGAGGTGATCTGCACATGTTTTGCCCGGAATCATCTCTTGCCGAAAAGGGGGATTTGATTTCTTGCAATTTTGTTGAAACCATTGATTTTGAGCTTTGGTAAATATCTCCCTTGTTGAGTGTAAGTCTCAATGGCGAAGGAAGATGGTCTTTCACGTTTGAATTCCTGCATTAGTTAGTAGAGAGGAAGATGCATATATGACATTCATGATGACAGATGCATGCATAGAACCAAAAATGATTGTGAGAGAGATGATGCATTTACTTGCTTTCGAAGATGCACCTAGCCTAAGCTTTTGGCAGGGAAATTATGATTTATGATCTTCAATCACTTAGGATTTTTCCTATTGATTCAAGTTTTGTGCATGCTACATGAGCCTTTGGGAGACTTTTGTGGGGATGCATGGTGATGAGAGGGGATGCATTGGGATGTATGTGTCTGGAGACTGTTTGGAAAAGATTTTGAGCAAGTGGGGGAGGTGAGAGCCCTCGATCGCGATTTAAACAGTGGTTGTTGATGAGGTTTTTTTTTTTTTACACTATCACATGGACCTCAATCTTGATGAGATTGGATTCGGATCCCGGGCCTTGGTTGAAAATTTCCTTCTCACTCTTGGTCATTTGAAGCTGATGCTGACAGGTTCTAGGGCACGTTGATATGAGTGAAACTTCTTTCATTTGGGTGAGCCGTGACTTGGCAGAAACCTTGTTCGGAGAATGATTTGATGAAATTTCTAATGCCGGGTGAAACCCAGATCTTAGATTCCGACGCTACGGGAAGCTGCTATGTACCAAGTTCTGAAGCTGAAAATCTAGCTGTTGATGTGACTAGACCTTTCTTGTGACTTGATAAAATTCAGGTTCAGAGGACCAGCTTGACAAAGCCCCCGGATCCTGAGTAGGCAAAGTCAAGATTTTGAAGAAGTGACTTTGCGAATCTATCTCGTAGTGAAGAACCCAATGTGGACCCAAAGATGACTATAGAAGCCCCAGCTTGAAGAGCTGATACAGGAGAACCTAGGAGAACCGCTTGGCAAGCCCCAGCGTGAAGAAATTCAGAGCGGTCTTATTGCAGATAGAGTCATTATGTGGCCGAGGAGGCACCCATCTTTTCAAATCTTAGTCAACCAGTCACTGGACAAGACTCAGAAACGTTTACGTGCAGGGGCACATCTTTCGAAAAATGGGAATGAATCCCGATTTTGTGTATACACACTCGCTTTAGGTTTGACTCTTTTGAGAGAGTATAAGCATCACAAGGTGTGGAAAAGTGTATGGAAGCCCCTACTGACAGAAAGACAGTGTTTGGCTCTATTTCCCTATGATGGAGAGAGAGAAGACTTGTCGAGACACTTGAAAACTTGTCTTATTCATGATGATCACAAGGCTGCTTAAAACCCTTTGTTAATGTTCGGTTTATTCAACTCCTAAATCTGATATGAACAGATATTTTGATTAATCACGAGGAGAAAATCAACTGATATCGAGAATCAAGATCGAAAGAACGGAAAGTGTATAGGGACGATCCTTGATGAGACCGGATTTTTTTTTTTGAGATTTGTTTGTGATTTCGACCGGACCATTTCTGGTTGCCTACGTTCCCTCCATTATGAAGAGCTCAGGTCGCCGTAGTTCGGGCCTATCCCGAATGAAAAGAGAACGAATGTTGAAATTCGAGGATCTGAGGACCTTTGGGGATTTTGAGGATTTGGAAGATTGAATAACATATCCTCTTAGAGTGTCCATGAAAGACACGGATGCGAAGCCCCAGTGGGACATCCACGGCAAGTGTTTGTGGAGTAGAAATGAATTATGCTCACATCAGATTTGAATTTGCACAATCTTTGATTGATGATTTTGAACCAAGATGGATTAGATTCCAATTTAAGCATGCAATGAAGCGTTAATTTGATTTAGATCTAAAAGATATTATGATGAAATTGCTATCCGATAGGAATTGCAGTTGGGTTTCCGGGCTTCGATCGGCCATCGGGTAATTTTGGAAGTTATGACCTCTTAAAGTGAGAGGTCGGCTGGGCCTTTTGCTGACTGAACCTCTAAAAATGAGAGGTTGGCTTGTAGGGATGTGTTTGGGAAATCTATGGCGGGGAAGATTGATTGCCTCTAAGAATGAGAGGTCAAATTTTGATTTTGGCCAAAGGCGAGGATAATGGTAACGGGGATATCCTCTAAAAGCGAGTGGATGGCTTGGGATTGGTTAAGGAAATGGTGAGACGGAGTCCAATCTATCGAGAACTTTTGCGAATCTTCGAGAATTCAGGCTCTTTTTTTTTTTTATCATTGGGGAGCTTCTTGAGGAGTCGGGGACTTTTACTGAATTGTGAGGATCGACAGTCCTTCTTTTTTTTTTTTTTGAAGCTTCTTTTGCTTGAGCTCTTTTTTTTGACTTGGAAAGCTTCCTAAGGAGTTGAGGATTATCTTTGTCCTTCCTTCATGGCTTGAGATATTTTACGCATCGCCGACTCTCGAAGTTAACTTCTTGGGCTTGCTTGGACTTTTCTCAGTAAGGAGCAAAGGTGATGGCTAAACAGGGTTTCAAAACATGCCGATCTTGAAATGAAAGGATATTGTTTGGTGAGGGTAAGGTAATGGCTTTCCTATGGGTGAAAGGCTTCGACCGCAATCCTTACCGGATGACCTAAACGAAATTAAGTCTTCATTGCTTGCTTAAGCTTTAAATGAGAAAAGATCCATGCAAATTCATCGAGCAACGAGAGGATGATGATGAAAGGGATGTGAGCATATGAGATGCAAGATGGGGAGTTGGTAAGCCCCAATTTGGGAAGGATATCAATTGATTTTCTCACTCCGATTAATTTAAATATTAATCATTTCAAAGAATTAGTGGTTGAGCAGCACAAGTGATTATCTAGGATAAAACAATTTCAATTAAGTGTAACGTGGGTGTGCAAGTGATGTCTCGAGTCTAGCAAGAAAAGAAAAAAGACTTATATTAAAAGTTAGACATTTAACTACTATGTCCAAAATGGACTACAACGACAAATGTTCAGAAAGGACTTAGGTGAAAGAAAAGTACTAGAACCTACGAAGGTTGACTTAAAAGACTATTTTAAAGATAGGTAGCCCCTAGTCTAGCCGCTCTTTGTTGTTGGACCATGCATCTACTCTTCGACGCTGGAGATGGGGGCTATTGCGGATCTTTCCATCAGGATTTCTTTGGCAATCTCTTGCTTAATCCAACCACTTTCATCATCTGCGATGGTCGGTCCACCGACCTTACAAAGGGGTGAGTCAAATTCCATTATGCCCACAAGTCTTGAATCACCAAACTCGACCATGTTGACATTCGGGTTGTTGTTTCTAGGGAATGAGTTGCGATAGTATTGGGCCCTTCGGGCACCTCTAACCTCCCTTGTTCAATCAAACTTTGGATTGCCTTTTTCGAGGGGGACGCAATCATCTGTCGAGGTGCCCATGTAGTGCGATGAAAGGCACAATGCTTGGAGGTATCCAAAGGAGCATTGGGGTTTCTAGGCGATAATTTTCCAAAGGCCGGAGCAAACCTTCTCTCACTAAACCTCTAAAGATATCACTCAAAGGCATCCCAAAGTTTCTCAAGTCTTGGAGCCAGGGATGCGGATGCATCGGGTTTCTTGGGAACAAAGGAAGTGGCATTGTTACGATCTGTCCCGCATAGCTAATCACTTCTTTACCTTTTGGTTGGGCGGGAGGCTGTGTTGGAGGTGGAAGAAACCCGGTATACGTAGCGGAGTGCAATAGTCGGCTGCGATTGTAAGCCTTTTCGAACTTAGCCCGGAATTAACCATTGCACGCAAGTCGGCGTAGGGAAGTGGCGAGGAAGCTCTCAAATGCGGCTTCAAGCATGGCGAAAGATGTCTAAGCGCTCCTCGTCGGAGGAGGAATGGCCATTTCACTAAGCTTCGGGTTCCACCTTTTATAGAAATCCCCAATATTCTCATCGAGTATTGCACCGTTGTCTGTGAGTCAACTTTGTTTGTTTCCCATTTCAAGTTGGCTTTATACTTATACGTGAAAGTCTTGGTAATATGTTCCCAAGTAGCCCTAGCTTCAGTGCAATCGGAAAAACCATTTCAAAGCCCACGACTTCAAAGAGAAATTGAAGTAGTCGGCCATTCTGGTTTGTGCATCCCTTAGCTTTCATTGCCAAAGTGTAGGTGTCCAAGTGAGTTTTAGGGCACGCACTTCCATCAAACAGATTCGAGATTGGGCATCACGAACTTGTGAGGCGAGGTACAATTGAGTCGGGATACGTAGGCCGAAGAGCGGTGTTCCTTTTGACGGTCAATTCGGCGATCTGCGCTTTCATTTCCTTGTGTTGCTCCATAAACCAAGCCAATTGGGGATCCAAAGGTGGAGCGGGAATGCACGAGCCGATATTTGAGCCGGGGAAGAGGACTAGGTTTGTTGGTGGTGCATTGGTGGAAGGAATACCATATCCGGAGCATAGGTGAAAACGTCCTTGGCCCAAATTACCCAGGGAGTGTAGGTAGGAGCTTGGGCAAAGGGATAGAACCCGGCTGACTTCTTTGTTGGCTTCCAATCGGCGAGAGAAGATGGAGGCGGATCTGAGGTAGCCGGATGGCTTGGATTTTCGGAGTGAGGCCCATAAGTAGGCTTAAGTGCGGGGTTTCTTGTCCACTGGTTGTTGAATTGCATGGCTGGTTGTGGCGAGGATGCATAACCGAGAGGATCTTGTGGTCCTGGTGATTCGATGAAAGGGGATGGGGGCTTGGTAACCCATTGAACCACTGAGTGAGAAATGGGTTTGCGGAAGGCTGTGTGAGGAGCGGTGAGCTAGCATCATTACGAGGGGCTCCTGGCTGTTGCCGAACCAAAGCGTGGTGGCATTCCAAACCGTTCTTTGCGAAAGTCCGGATTGATTGGTCCCAAGCGAGGCGGGATCCCAATTTCTTTGTGGCATTTCGGGGTATCCCCAACCATGAGAAGACATTCCATGCGGCTTTGTCCCAGCTGAGGCATTGCGGGCTGGCTCGTCCGTCAGTGCATGGATCCGGTGGTGCGGTTGGGGAGCCGGGCGACCCGAGGTCGAGGAGCATGGGCTCTGGTGGTAGTACCATGGGAAGCCGGTGGTGGCATCTGGAGTAGTCGGGTTGACCAAGAGCGGGATTGGGGTCTTCCTCTTCTTCCACGGTGAAGGTGCCATGCTGGGTTGAGGCTGGCGGCCAATCCATGGCTTTTGATAGCCTCCATAAAGGCTGTTCGTTGTGCTTCTGTCGCACTCTCATCATTCGGCTAGCGATTCCATTGCGGTTGTTTGAGGAGTCCCGGGAGGCGGAGTGACGTTGTCCCCATCGTTACCGGGCGATGCGAGACATTACGAAACCCGGAGTCGGAACAAACGGTGAAGGCGACGATGCGCTTGACTCTTCCCAAGCGATCAAACGGTGACCCGGTGTCAGAAACCAACCTTTGTGAGGAGGCTGCGGGGGAAAAGGTACGAGGGTTCGGATGTGGGAATTGAAGGAGGGTAAGTGTTTGGGCTTTGGGCTCATGCAACATGCGATTATTTGTTCACGTTTACTTAAAACATGTTTTATTAACCTAATCGGTTGGAAAAGATTGCTCTTCTTTTTCGCAAACTACTGCGGATCTGGATCGGTGGGCCCCGTCACTACGTCTATAAGCCCCTCGTATTCCACCGTATTTCGACCTCCCGGGGTGGACAACCCGGGCGAGGGTCCTATAGGGCAAGCGGGTCCCACCGACCGAAAAGAAAAACGATCCTAAAAGTCGGCGGGTAATCGAGTCTTAACGAGCATTCGATGTAAATTACGGACAAAGGCGACGTCAAAGTCAAGATCATGTCCGAGGAGCTCGACGAAAAGTCGGCATGATTTGGGTGATAAATGTCCACGATTGATCTTGACTTGTCGTCAATTAGGCCGTAATTAGGCATGGAATAATCATTAATCCTTGATGACTCGGTGTCAATCTTTGGGAGTCGGTGTATAATTTGTGCCGGTCGAGCCGAAGTCAAGGCGCCGGTCAATATCTTGGTCAAAGTCTGCGGCGGAAAACCGGCATGACTTTGGCAGATTAGGGTCCCGAAAGATATTGAGTCGGTATGCCGACAAAGGCTTGAAAGGAAAGGTCTATACACGAGACGGGGCATGACACGGACCGGACTAAAAACCAACCGGGTCTCGGACAAAGTGTGTCACGGACAAGTGCATGGTCGACACGAGGCTCCATGGGATGTTTGGGTAGTCCTGTGCTTGCACCGAGAGGCGTAATAAGACCAAACGGGCCGCGACAAGGATTTCCCGGGTTAGGGACGTAGTGTGCGGTGTAAGGTCACGTGCGCGTAGTGTGCAAGCGATCTATCTTCTTTTACGAGTAAAATAGAAATTTTTCATGTGTCTTAAAAAGAATGATGCATGATTTTTTTGAAAATTTTCTTTTTTTTGAAATTCTTTTTTTTGAAAATTTTTTTTTGAAATTTTTTTTGAAAGTAAATGCACACATAAGCACACATAAGCACATAAGCACAAAAATTCCAACAGTTAGAGACATGATTCCGACAGTCAAAATTTTGACTTTTTCCGAGGCGGCCAAAACAACACGAAAATGTGCAAAAATCAACACACACAACAAATGATTTTTAATGCCGGGACGGAAGCTTGACCTTCAAAAGCTTTTCCTTTTTTTTTTTTGAAAACGATGATACCGGTACGTGGGATTGTTAAACCACAATTTATCCCCGACTCGTGTTAGGAGGCGATAACGGGAAGTTTAATGGTTTCCACCAATATACCAAATATCATTTTTTTTTAGAAAAAGCTTATTTAGTCCCCAGCGGAGTCGCCACTGTGATGTACCCGATTTTTGAAATCAAACGGAGTCGCCACACCATTTTTATTTTAAGGGCCAAAACTTTGAAAAATGCCCGGAATGAGAGATTTGGGTTTGGAGGTCACGTTACGCGCCGGGAAGGACGTTAGTGTGCATCCGGAATGCCTCGTAAAACGAGTCTTCCAAACATTCAAAATCATTTGTTTGTGTGTGTCTGTGTGTGTGTGTGTGTTACTTTGGCCAAAATAAGTTGAAACTGAGGAAAGTAAAAATTGAGAATTCTTTATTAGACTTTGGACAGATCCCATGATTTTTGGTGTGATTTTTGGGTTGAATTTTGGTACTAAAAAGATTTTTGGAAGCTGGAAACCATTTCTGCCAGAATGAAAAAGGCAGTGGACACTTAATTTTGAAATGGACTTTAGGGCTTGAAAACTCCAGAATCTGGGAAAAGTCCGAGAATGAAAAATGTTCAAAACACCTTAAATAAGGTTTCTGTAAAAGAACTTTTCATTTTGGAGATGATTTGAGGACCCAAAACCTTCTGGAAATCTCAGATGTGAAATCTGGACTTCCAGAGACTGATGAACTGACCTTTAAAGAAAAATTTGAAAAAGGGAGGTTTACTCACGAAAAAAATAAAATAAAAATATGTCTGGAAATATCTGGATGTTGGCTACAAAAAGTGTTTTGTAGTCAACACCAAATTCCAAGTTTATCTGTGTCCAAAAAATTAGACCATGGACTGGGGTCTTAGAAAATTGCTACTGGACAGCAACTTCTCAAGAAGGAAAACATGATTTTAAAAGGGGTTTTGCATCCATGCTTGTCCCCATTTCCCTAGGTTTTGATTAGTAGTCACTAGACATTTTAGTGGTGATCTACTATATCAAACCATCCTTGGGGTACATTAGGACTTAAGCATTTCATTTGCTTGGGAAGGGGAATTTTGTAGAGATGAAATTAAAGAGAAAAATCAACTAGAGATTTAAAATGTGGACCATTTGAGATGGTCATTCATGAAGATGAACTTCAAGATGACCATCTTAGGTCAAGATTTAAGTTAAACTAGACATAAAGTAAATCAAAGTAAGAAGAACAAGATGAACAAGAAGTTAAAAGGGAGTTTTAGGGTTTAGAGAAGGAGGGCTTTACCAATGGTGACACCCTATCTTCCTAGGCTTGGAATTTGACTTGAGGAGTATCAAGATTTGGTGTTTGACTTGAGGAGTATCAAGATTTGGTGTTTTGGATTTGTGTTTGGGTGGATTCAAGGCTTGAATGTGTTTAGGGTTTGATGATAGAGTTGGTCAAAGAGAAAACAAGTAGATAACACTTAAGTCCTCTATGTTTTCTCTCTAATCCTCCTCCTAAGGGGTGATTTGAGCTTGGATTGGTGTATGTATGAGAGTATGTATGAGAGTGTTTTGAAAGTATTTTGAGTGAGTGGGGTTTGGGAAAGATTGAAGAGAAAATGGTGGCAATTCTAGTGAATTCCCACTGTTTTCTCCCTATTTTTCGCCAGAATACAGCTTCTATGAGCCAATTGTGTTGTGTAAACTGAGAGAGGAGGGTTCAATTTATAGGCCACTGAAATTTACAATCATATCCGCGTGGAGGGTTCTGTAAACGTGCACTGTTCATTAAATGCTGCTCCAGGCTTTGGACAGGAAGAATAAAATTCAAAAATTCCAGCAGTTTATGTTTTTCAACTTGCCCAATTCGGATTTTTCCAATTTCTTTTGCTTTTTGAGATTCTTTTCTTGGTTTATCTTTAAATGGCAAACCCTAATCTACCCTTGGTTGGTTAGAAATGTTAGAAATGTTAGAAATGTTAGGAATGTTAAAACTTTCGTTAATTTTCCAACGAAAATGCTAACAACTCAAATTGGAGCACTTACACTATCCCCCTAGCGCATCATAGGTGGCGCCACACTTGTAAAGCTTACCCAATGGTTGGTTTTTGGATACAACATCTTAATTACAATAAAATGAGTTGTTTTGAAATTTATAATAGGACATATTTACCTATCCCAAAACCTTGCACTTGTGGGCATGTTGCCAATGCAACATTGTTTTGTTAGTGTTATGCCCTAGGCCTATGATTGATAGACTTATGTGTTGACATTATTTATTATTATATGAGATGTTTATCATTTGATTATTATATATTTTGTATATTTGTTTATAATAATCTCCGTCCCTAATTATTAAGAGAATAATTAGTATAAATTGTCAATGGATAATCATACGATGATTATATGCATAGAGATGCACATTGAAATTATGGGTACTTGTTAGAGAACAAGTGACTGGACTTGACCCGTATGAGATTTATGTCATGGTCAAATGTCATAATTAAATCTCATATGGTCACTTCATTTAGTCCCTAGACCTGAGATTATCATGACCTTACATATGATGAAAGTTATGTTTTATTTTAGTCAAACGGTATCTTAACACGATATCTATAAAGGCTATCTTTGGCATGATCGGATTCATGATGGGAAGGATGATAAGTCAAGATGGAATTTGTCCCTCGGAAGAGAGATGTTTTGCTTGGGCCCCTCGATGAGTGATAATGATGAAAGTGTATGGCCGTACCCCAATATGATTGGAATTATCATTATACTCAAGAATCGAGAAAGCATTGAACAAAGACAAGTTGATGAGGACCATGACTTGTGTTCAATATAACATCGCGAGACAAAGGGAGAAATGGAAGTGCACCGTTGGAAACGTGAACTCTTATGTTATATTATTTGGGTAGACATAATGGCTTGCTAGAGTCCGCTTATGTCTTATGAGAGTCGATATGATCGAACTCATTGCCAACATAATGTAATCCTATTGGGTCACACACAACTAGAATGAATTGATTAAACCATTGGATGAATGATTGAGAAAACTCCTCAATGGGTTTGTTAGGCCGTGCGACAGAACAGGCCATGTGCTGTGTCTGGTCGTGCGACACAACAAGCCACTGAGGCGGTTTGACAGAATCCTTTCCTAATTTGATTAGGATTCATATTCTATACTAATGTACTATAAATATGAACGTCTGTCAACCCTAAAAAGCTAGCCAAAATTCTCAATAGAAATTCACAAACATATTCTCAATATTATTCCAAGGGTTTATAGGATCTAGCAATCTTCAAGAAATTGTTCTTGAATTCATTCAAAGGTGTGGATACCGAAAGAGGGTCTTCGCTCGTTCATTGATCAAGGCCTAGAGTTCAAGCAAGTTGAAGAACGAAGTTTGTGATTTGAAATCACATAATCAAATCGTTCGATAGCTCAAGAACGGAAAGCATTCAAGGTTGGTTACATCTATCTCATAGTTTTTCAAGTTAATTATATAGAACGGATCCTAGGGCTTCTTGGGTTTTATGTTATTTTATGCTTAATTCCACTGCGCATGGACCCGTAAAATCCAACAGTGGTATCAGAGCCCCATTCGTATCATTAAGTTTGAATTAACATGCTTCTGTCACGTGACACTTTTAGCCCAATCTGGGCAGTATCAGTTTGATGAACAATCTAGTTAATCTATGAATGTGTTTACAATCTGATATGTTTATGTGTTAATCTGGATGCTATAAAATTGAGTTTATAGGTCTATGCTAGATTAATTCATTTTTTATGCATGCTTAGTTGATTAAAATAAGATTTTAATAATTATTGCGATGCATGTTTTACTTGTTCTTACGTGCTAAGAAATTTTATGTTTAGTTGAAACATTGCATTATAGTTTCCTATTATGTTTAGATTTAGACATTAAAATTTTGGATTTTATGATTGTTTATGGAAACAAGTCATAATTACGCGAAATTTAAAAGGAAACTAATTGTTTATAAAAGGTAGTGATTATGTTACCAAATCAGAGCTGATTTCTGATTGTGCATGTCTAGGAGAGTTCTCTCTAAGGAAGAGTTGGTACTTAAGTAGTCCTTGTGGCTCACCTACCTTCCTGGGAACTTACCTGGTGTGCGATTATGACTATCTTTGCTGATATGCTTATAATCTACCTTAAAGAACCTTCATTTAACTTTTAAGTTCTTTATGCCAATTCATGATTAAAACACTTGAGACCATTCAGATAGTTTTGGGTGGGCTTGCCATAGCAAGCTGCTTTAATTCTATTCGAATGCGAGCAAGATGAGGAAATGGTGGTTCCTATACGTTTAAAGTGAATGAACTTAATTGGGTTATCAAAATGGTTTTGGACCCAAGGCATAAGATGAGATTAAAATATACCTAGACATATGATGTCTTGAATAAATCTCATAAAAGATCTAAGAGTCATATATGTGATATGATTGATGTTTTCTACCTAATTAATTTGAGCGGTTTGCCATAGCAAACTTAAATTGAATTAAAGTTAGATCTTAGCCCATTAAATGTATATTATGCTTATTTGCATTTGAAGGTGTATAATTTAGTGAGAGCATTTTATATAAATGCATTATACTTCTCATATGATATGTTTACTTATATGTGTTCATATTTTATGTATATCCTTTTGTAGAATAAATGTCATCAAACAATAATCACTTTTCACTGCGATCTGTCCTTGAGAAGGAAAAGTTGGAAGAGAATGGTACAAACTATATGGATTGGATCCGTAGTTTGAGAATTGTTCTCAAGAAAGAAGAAAAATTGTACGTTCTCGAGGAACCTATTCCACCTGAACCTACTGCCAATGCTACTAGGGCAGTGAGGGATCAATATCTGAAGCACAAGCATGACTCTAGAGATGTTGGTTGCCTCATGCTCTCCGCCATGTGCAAGAACCTTCAGAAGGATCTTGAGCACCTGGGGGCAGTTGACCTAAACAATCGACTGATGGAAATGTTCCAAGTACAAGCTAGGCAAGAAAGGTACAACACAGTTACGGTCTTGACCTCATGCAAGATGAGTGAAGGACAAGCTGTTGGTCCCCAAACTCTTAAGTTGAAGGGCCACATTGAGCATCTTGAAAGTCTCGGTTTTCCAATTAGCCAAGAGTTGGCTACCGACATAATATTGAATTCATTACCCAAAAGTTTTAGTAATTTCATAATGCACTATAACATGGGTGGAATGAATAAAAACCTTTCCGAGTTAGTTCAAATGTTGAACACTGCGGAAACCAATATTGTTGAGAAGAAAACCGACCAAGTGCTGATGGTTAACAAGGGGAAGGGTTTCAAGGGTAAAGGAAAAGAAAAGGTTGCTAATCCTAAGGCAAAAGTTGCCAAACCCAAAGAGGCTTCCAAGCATAAAGATGCTAAGCCCAAGTCCTAAGAGGAGGCAGTCTGCTTCCATTGCAATGATATTGGACATTGAAGGAGAAACTGCGCAAAATACAAGGAAGCACTGAAGAAGAGCAAAGGAGTTGCTTCGACTTCATGTATCTTTGTTATAGATATATTCCTATCTACTTCTAGTTCTTGGGTATTGGATACCGGATGTGGAACTCACATTTGTTTAAATGTGCGTGGTC